>JBAMYA010046483.1:0-10995 GCA_037176975.1 Arrhamphus sclerolepis | reverse complement strand
CTGTTAAGTGCTGAACTGTGGTCAGAGGCTATCACTGCTTTAGTTGGCTTATCAGTGCTAACCAGATTGCCACCAGACTGGCTGGCATAACATAACACATTTATGTTATTACTAATTCTTTTTAACTTTGCTATCTTCAGCTTTGGGATGGCGTGAGCCACTCCAACCCTGAACGTGTAAAATGGGCAGGATCTGCAAAGACATAACAGTGAGTGAATGGTCAGATCAACCCATGACACTAACAGACTCTGCAACCTTGTTTCCTGGTGTCCACACAAAACAAAATTGTAGAAAGAAAAAAGTTTGGTCTGATCTTTAAATTACTTTATGTGCCGTTGTTTCATCATCACCTTGTGGACTATTTTTCAAATTAGAGGAGTCACATATGAGGCCAAGGCTCCTTTTCTCAGCAGGAAAGATGGCCTGTTGAAATGTGTAATAATTGAATATACAGTCCTAACACTGTAAATATAAACATTTCACATGTCAGTGGATAAAATAAACAAAAATAACTGTTCTTACTGTCAATATCCAGTGATGGGGCTCATGGACAGCTCCCAGAATCACATCGTATTTTGTTGGGTCACACTAAGACAGATAAACATTGTGTGTATGTCCAAAGTTAGCATGCAAGGCAATTTTGAGATCAAAAGCAGAAAATTTATCCTCTCCTACCTTTAATGTTGAAGCTCTTAGTTCCTAAATATGAGTAATTTCAAATGAGTCGATATGAAATGCCCCTTTGTGCCTTCCCAGGTTTGTTTTCTTCACGGTGTTTGCAATGTATGGATCTTAGGATCACCTGAAAGAAAGTTAAGTGAAATGCAAGCTGTCCTTTTCCCAAGTATATTAGAGTTTTCTTGAAAATCATACAGGCTTAATTAAAATCAGTAAAACAAACCTTGCTTTCCAGTTCATTGTTGGGTGCTGTCCTAGCAAGGTCCCAATAAAAACATTTATAGGGTCCTATCCTTGACAGAAGAACGTGGGATTTTTTTACCCTTCCAAGTATTATTCAGGTTTGTCTGCAAAATTAAGTGAAAAACTTGTTTAACTGCATTAGGTACTAAGCCTCAACCACTTTTTTACCTTGCAAGGAAATGCAAGTTTACACTATTTTGTAAGCCGACATTTTTAGATTATAAAATAAATTTGATTGAAAAAAAACCCAGAAATATTCCTTCAATGTAAATATCTCTTCAAGTGATAAAATGCAGGCCAAAAAACCCAATATAGTTTAAGCTGTACATAATGTTACATACACTGTTCATGAATGGAGATGACATTAGAAGGTCCTCAGTTAAAGGGGGAATAGCACAGGGTTTACAGCTCGTGCTGGTGCTGAGGTGGACTGTGCGACTTTGTCAGGAATCCTTGCAGTCTCTTCATGATGAAGCTTCAGGTGGTCAATGCTCACCTTTGGTAAGCAGTGACCTCCTGAGTTGACAAGGTTCACACTCTTCCCTGATATTTTTGTGACCATAAATGGTCCCAAATGATCAGGATCAAGTTTTCCCCCTTTTCTCTGTTCACTGTGCACATTTTTCTTCCACCCCATGTCACCAACTTCAAGGGTATGTGTTGCAGTTTGTAAGATCCTGGAGCTTATCCGGGTATGTTTTTTTTCCATATTCTCCCTCTCAATGTCCATGACCTTGACCACGATGTCAATTGCTACTTGTTCCTCATTAAATTCCTCCTCAAAAGAAACATCCACCTATTGAATCAGATCATTAATTAATATATGATAAAACATATTTGAAATGAAGTATTGTACCTCCTCAGGGGCCTTTCTGTGTGGAGTTTGCATGTTCTTCCCGTGCTTGCATGGGTTCTCACCGGGTACTCCAGCTTCCTCCCACAGTCCAGGCCTTTTGCCCTTGTGACCCTGCACAGGAAATAGTGGGTATAGATAATGGATGGATGGATGAAGTATTGTATTAAAAAGAGATATATCATACACATTTCCTAACTCGAACCATGCATAGTATGAGAAGACCATACTGATAGGCAAATGATTACCTTTTTTTCATAGGGTTCATGCAAAAAACAGAAGTCTCTGGGTATCTATGCGAACCACTACATTTACAATATGAAAGTTTTCAATGTCACCTCATAATGCTCAGGGACCTCCAGTGGGTAGCGGGCTTCTCTTCCAAACATTAAGAAGAATGTTCAGAATTTTGTTGTCAGTTTCTTTCTTTTTTTGTAAACCAAACAGCATCCAAGTTCATGTCCCAGGTACGAGGTTTGTCCTCAACTACTTTAGCAAAAGCTCTTAAAGGAAAAAAAAAAAGGGAAGAAAGGGAATTTAATATTAAAAAGGCTTATTCAAAAAAGATGTTTGGAAAACAAAGCAAAATGATACTATTAAGAAATAAGCAAACCTAACAATTTAAAATTATTGAATAAGCATGATTAAAGTATTTATTAATCAGTTGTTGAAACAATGACCCAATTGTTCTTGAATCCCTGTACACTCAAAGTTGACACATCCTGCCTTTGTGTGTATTTCAAAGTTGTTTGAACTGAATAACACTAAAGACAGAGCGCAGATGCTGAACAGATAGCTTGCAGTTTTTCATACTCACACTAGCTTGTTTCAGCATCTCATGAAGAAATAAATAGGTAAATAGACATAATTCAATAGGACTTCTTAACACCCAACCAGCGCTGAAGTATTCCTATTTGATGTATCCCTGCTCTGAAGAGTTCTATTTTTTTTCTGGGAGAAATATTTGGCACTGTAATTTCATACAATTTTATGTACACTAATACTCAATCAGGGTTATGCATAGTTGATGCTAATAAATACTAAACTATTCATCTAATTTGTGTGATAAGATTGTTTTTCTACCTCTGTATGGTGCCATTAAGCCTTTCCACCAGTCCATTTGTCTGAGGATGGTATGGGGCACACAAGCAATAATAAATCGTAAGTAAATTGGTTCCCACGTGGGATGCGTTCTTTTGATTGGCTGAAACAAGGGAGATATCTGATTGGTTGCAGATCATTCCTGTTAGAAAAAATGCATTTGTGAGTTGGAGGCACGGCAGGAGAGTCTCAAAATTCACTCGCAAATGCAGCGAAGTCCACAGACCAGAAGCCATTTATAAATCGAGTTACATTTGTGTGTGCATCAGAAATACATGTGTGAATCTTGTCCTGTGCATTTACAAATCATCTTGCACATTTACGAATCTTGTCCTGTGCATTTGCGCATCGTGCTGTGCATTCGTGCCTGTTGAAACTGTTCTAACTCCATACAAAAACATGTAAAAGAAAAAGAAAAAAGAAAACCTAATTCAAAGCTCAGAACATGGCATTTTAATAAAGATTTTACAATTTTGTTTGACAAAGAAAAAATGACAATGCATTTTGTTGCAAGGTGCAATTTTAGTACAAAGCATGTGCTTATGAAAGTCTAGTTGTCAACATTGGCTTAAGTTTCAATGCTCAGAATGTAGCTTTTTTTTTTTTTAAATAAAGATTTTAACCAAAAATAGTGAATGGATTTTGTTGCATGTTTCAAGATGCAAAGTTCAGCTTTCAGCCGCTTACTCTGTAGAACAGGATGGTCTCATTCTCAGGAAACTGTCCATGGTCTGCTGGGATCTGCTTAAAAATAGGAAAAGAAATGTTAGTTTTGGGTTTGGCAGTTTAGGCCTGGTTTAGTTCTGGTTAAATCCTGGCTCAGACCTCATTTAATCTGCTATAATCTCTGTTTGGTCCTTTATCAATCATGAATTTTTATTTATTTATTTATTTTGCTTTTTTTTCCCCAGGTGCTTAGATTAAAGGTAGTCACTTAAATGAATAAATGGGCAAAAGAAAAAAACAAAAAACACCAGTCTTAATTAGGTTAGTAAACCAGATGATAGCTTCAATTTGTTTTTGGTGATTGTGGGTTATGTGCTTCATACGTGTATACTCTTTTATTTATTTTCGTACAATTTTAAGTGCTCCTGTCATGGTTGTAGGTATATGTTTAGCTCACATGCAGAACACTTTCAGAAGCCACTGCCACAGACGGTATGACCAAACAGCCCTCACAGAAGGCAGAGCTGCTTAGCAATGTTTGAAGCAATCCATTTGAGGTCTGGTTCCCTCCAAATTGATGCCCAGTGCAACATCTCTGCTGCCATTGCAAAAGACAAGTTCTTATCTTACAAAACACTGCCTGTCACAGTACTGCGATCTCAGCAAAGGGATGACAAGGGAAGTGCCACTGGTTTCTCCTACCATTTCTGTCCTGATGTATTCTGGGATGGCTCAGCTTGCCACTGCTGTGGAAGAAGGGCTCGGCGTCTCTGAGTCTTTCTACCTCAGGCCAATACAGAATCTATCTCAGTGTCCATCAGAGTTCAAAACAGGAGACAGCAACTCAGGAAATGTGCTCTGTGCAGGGACAGTACCTCACAGCTACAGCATTGGAGAAATAGCATAGATTGCCACTGACCTTGCAAACCAAGCTGAAGTTTCCTTGAGTGAATTTCCTTCAAATATGGTTCTCCAAGGAAAGACATTTACTTTGAGGGCAGTCATTGCTTTCTGGGAAAGCTTGACCATTATGGTCTGGAGCATTGCACTTCATACTGCAGGAGAGCTTCATGCATGTGGGTGCTGTACAATGACCTGACAAATGAAGTGACAGTGGAAAAAAATACATCAACGATGGGGATGGGGGTTGTAATGACATGGCTCAAAAACAGAACTTGTAATATCTCACAAAAATGAAAATTTTAACGGCACAAACCAACACAAATAGAACACAAAAAAAAATCATACCAGTCTGGTTCACTTTGGAGCTATCTGGGGGATGATGAACTCTGAATGATCTATAAAATAATGTTTAATAACTCAAAATCCACAGCAGTACAAACAAATATTTAAACAGCACAAATCAGCGCAAATGCACACTAACCACTCCACCTATTTGCCTGGACTTTTTTTGTGGCAAGGGGAGTCAGCTTCGCTCAGCTTAAAAGTAGGGATGAGCGAGTACAGCATTAACTGTATCTGTTAACCATGTGAATTATCTGTATCCATATCCATACTCAGGGTGGGCGGGGCCTAACCCAGAAGTGGGTGTGTTTAAACTGGGAAGTGGGTCTGGTTGTCATGAAATGGGTGGGGCTTTCACCAGTATGTTATTTTAAGCATGGATTGATATGAGTTGATCAGAAATTGTTATATTTATTGCTGATTAGAAAACTATTTACAGGACAGCATCAGCATTGAGCTTCAGATCTATGGTTTTGATCAGAATAGCAAACAAACAGAACAAGTTTTGCAACAATGAATACAACACATGCTGTTGCAATTATGAAATGTAACAACATAACATAACTTTATCTTTTTTTTTTCTTTTGGGGGGGTCTTTTTTTATTTTTTTTACTTCCACATCAGGTGTTTGTAAGAGTGTGAGTGTGTAGCTTAATTTGTAATATTATTTATACAACTACTACCTAGAAAATGCCAGACACTCAGTGAAGTAAAAATAAAACTGGTTAGAGCCAACTGACAGTTTAAATAAAAAATCCTTCTCTGTGTGAATGAGCAGAGCGGTGTGAGTAGGGGAGGGGCTGTGACGCTGTATGAGGATTTTCATTCAGTCCGAGCACAGATATTGACTTGTATTACTCATATAAAACTCATACTCGGCAAAAGTACTTTATCCATACCAGATACTCATTTCAGCTGAGTATACGGCTCAACTCTACTTAAAAGTCGACGTTTGGGGACCAAAGTCCACATTTGAGAGCATACCACATTCACCGAAGGGCAGCCTCATTGGCACCCTTTCAAGATTTCTCCAGAAGTTTTCTAGTTCCTACTGTCCTAATTCTATTCATTTCCTCCTTACCTGGCTGGCCTTTGGCAAGAGGGACATCTTAAGAGCTGGGTTCTGCTAAAGTTTTCTTTCCAAGAGGGTTTTTTTTGCCACTGATGGCATTGCCATGTGCTCGGGGGTTAAGCTTTGGGTTTCTAAAGCACCTACAGATAACTTGTCATGGATAGGTGCTATATAAATAAATTGAATTGAATTGAAATGAATTGAACCATGTTTATGTAAACTGTAAGCGTTATAACTAGTCTCTTTCGACATGTTGTGTGATGATTCTCATTTGTTTCCTTTTGCACCACTTTGTGAACAATGCCTTCCATCTATTAAACGTAATGGAACTGTTTTCTTTAGTTGTAGTTGTTGTAGTCTTAAGCCTTTGAAAATCCATACCCTGAATATAAGACGACTTAACTTTTTCAGGTGTATTTGCAATGACTTTCACACAACTGATCGTCATTCCTGTTCTCTCTAGCTCATAGTTCCATGTCTTCTGGTTTTCTTTAACCTGTTCCCTATTCTCACCACAGATCAAAACGTCATCCACAAACATCATACTCATCAGAGATACCTGCCTGGCTTCATCTGTTACCCTATTCATCGTCATTGCAACAAGAGGGGGCTAAAAGCCAATCCTTGACGCAGTCTCACTTCCACCTGAAACCCATCTGTTACACCTACCAAATATCTGTTACACCTCACACATGTCCCAGAACACTCTGACACAAGACTTCCTCATAAATGCCACAACTTCTCCCTCAGCTCTCCATCTTATGCTTTCTCTAAATCAGCAAACACACATGCATAAGATTCCTTCAAAAACCCAACAACACCAGTATGACGAAATGCGCCAAAATGGCTAATTTGGAAAGTCTAGTCTTTTTTCTTCAAAAAACTCTCTATAACCAAACAGGAAAATCAATATTGGTACATTAAATGATAAAAATGTTATTGAATGGATTTCCAGAGAGTTTAGGTTTTCACTACATAAATCCAAAAGAGAATGCACTCCAAAAGTGGAAGATTTTGACAGAATTATGCTTTTTTAACCTCATGTACTCTGGCCTGCTATTATTTAATTTACTCATCTGCTGTAATTTTACACGTATTACCTTGATTTTGATACAAAATTTATTCAAACACACAGTAGTTGCTGAGATAAACTCGTGTGAAATGAGGTATATATCATGGTCAAACAGGAATCTTAAAAACATGTCTCCTTAGAAAGAGTTAAAAGTTCAAAAAAAAAAAAAAAAAAATTTCAGCATTCACTTCTTCCTTCTGCCCTGCACTAAAGCAAGGAATCAACCTCAGCTCCCACAAGAATATAAGAAACCACATCATTTCATCCTTTAATGCTGAAAAGTCAGGCCATTTATAAGTGCTTTTGCCCAGGATAAATAATTTTAATCACTGCTCTTATGATGGATGGTTATTGATCCTTTTTCTAGCTTGGATAAGAGAATGACTCAGTCTGTGTGTGTCAGAATGCATTCACAAAGCCGCAGAATTACAAACACAATCACAAATTGGAGAGATTTAGGTTGATAAAGCAGGCCAAAAAAAAAGAGAAGAAAAGAGAGGCCATTTTGCAAATTTACGATGAACACAGTATAATGCACACTGACCATTATTCATACAGAAACAGTCTTATTTCAGGAAAAGTCTGTAATCCTAACCATAACCCATGGCATGCTCTTCTGTGTTCCTGGACTTTATTTTTTCACATATAAACAGCAAAATCTTTTGGTCCAGGGACACAAAACAAGTCATGTAGTCTCAAGCTATGAAATGAAAGAAGACTAAAGTGAAATGTCGCAGAAATCCTAAGATCAAGAGCAACTGACATCCATAAAGTTTCAGAATAATTTGTCAGCATTTAAAACAAAAACAGTCTGCATTTCTCAGCAGGGTCACAAGCCAATGCCTTGTTTGAGTCAGTCCTGAGCCCCAAAAAATGCAGAGGGTTGTGTCAGGAAGAGCATTCTGTGACAGTCCCTCCAGTCCACTAGGGGTCTCTGTTGTGTCTTTTCTTTCAGGGAACAGGTAGATGGTTTGTTTTCCAGATTGGCTACAGCTGGGCTGGTATCAGGAGATAAAAGGCCGGTTTCCAGCGAGTCTTCCCCCGTCCTTTTTTGCCTGTCCTCTGGATCGGACCCAGTTGGAGCGGGCAGCCGGGCTGGTGTGCACACGTCTCGCACGGGTTGTTGGGGACCCTCACAGAGCCTTATTTTGTGTGACAATAAAATCTTTCACTTGGGTTGATCCGTCTCTGTCCCGTGTTTGTCACGGCCTTTGAGCTGGGCGTGACAATTCCATGTAAAACCACTGACAAACTAAATATTCAAATAACAAGATCCAAGAATCTCACACTGGATTGGTTGAGGCCAAGCTTAAAAACAACCGTCATCATGGAATTGTATGAGGAAGTCTGTTTATTAGTATGTTAGTAAACTGTTATGTTAGTATGTTAGACTGAGTGGGCAGTGGCAAAGTGTCAAGTAGGAGTAACAGGTGGATTTCAGGTGGAAGTAGGACTGCATCAATACTCAGCTCTGAGCCCCTTCTTGTTGCAATAGTGATGGACAAGCTGACATATAAGGTTAGATGGGAAATATATAAATATATATATAAAGTTTGCAGTTGACACTGTGATCGGTAGTGGGAGCAGACAGTAGATGGAGGAACATTTAGATAGGTGAAGGATCATCTAGAGGTGAAGAAACATCTGGAGGTATGTCCTGGAAGGGAGAGAAATGAAGGTTAGCAGCAGAAAGGAACCCAAGTGGACCTGTGATGATACAGGAAGCATATGAAGAAGCTGGAGAGTTACAAGTATTTAGATCAACAGTCTAGAGCAATGGAGAGTGTGGAAAAGAGGTGAAGAAGTGTACTGGAGCAGGTTGAAACAGGTGGAGAAAGTGTGATAAGCAAGAATGTAAGGAAAGGTATAGAAGATGGTGGTAAGACTAGAGATGTTATATGTTTAGAGACTGTGGTACTGGAGAAAAGAGTTGAAGAGATTAAAATGTTTAGATGTATGGATGTGGTAAAATAGAACATGAAGTTTGGTGGTGTGAGAGAAGAGGATGCAGAAGATAGGGTTTATGGAGATGAACGATTCACTTCCCCTGAAGGGAAAGCTGAAAGGAAATAAAGAAGGCTCAGACATGGGTGCGCAGGGACATTGATCTGGCTTATTGAATGACCTGGACAGGAGTAAAAGCTAATATCAGCTGTACCTGATTGAACAGTGTTGATGCATAGTGGTTCATGGATCAACAATAAAATATCGACTTTTCTTTTCCCAAGATTTGCTACAGGGCATCCATTCTGATATTAAGAAAGTCAGTATTGTGGATGAAAGAAAGCAGAATCTTGCAAGCGAGTGATCTAATCTAAATGGTACCTGGTTGTTAGATATTACTTCCAGTCAACCTCTCTTAGGCTACATTCATGATATTACATTTCCATTTCAAAACATAAAATTGTTGTGGCCTTCATGCCTTATGTATCGTGAATCAAAATCCAAAATTCAGAATCTGAAATCAAGAGATCAACTATCTTTATCAGTTCCACTTTTCTTCTATAGTTCTTAAACCATGTCTGTTTACAAAATCTCCTTCTGAGTTCTTTTTGTGGTTGTGATTCTAATCGTCACTCTTTGGAAAAACCTACGTGTGATGTTACAGAGGGTTTGTCCAGCTCTTCTTGTGGTCCTTCATAAATTCATTGAAGCTGAATTAATAATATACTTTTATTGTTTTTTTGGTCCCAGGGGAGTCTCAGATTGACAGACAGTTGCTGTCAGTCTGGCCAAAGTAAGTAGTCGCCTGTTACACTGTAAATATAGGGAGTAAAGTCTGCAGACAGAAGCAAAAAGATTAACACACTATGCTGCCCTCTGAGTGCAGAAACCCCTGGATGCCACACATAGTATCCTATTCATTCAGTGTCAGTAAACAAAAAAAAAAAAAAATGGATGTATATTACTGAGCCCATGCTACAAAAAGTGCTTGCAGGGCATCTGCAAGCATGTGCTTGTTAGCTTAGTTGTAGAGATGCACATTTACTGTATCAGTGAAATGTATTTCATTTGTTTACAGTAATTTATGTGGTCCTCTCTCTGCTCTGTTTAACAACCTTGGGATCAAAATGTTTTCTGCCAGCTCGGCACCAGCTTCACATCAGGCAGCTGGACCAGAAGTCTAAATGAACACGTCAAACTGGATCCAGAGGAACATTTACTGAGGTCCTGTAAAGTTTCTATCACAATGCACTTCTTTACAAGTTTGACTTATGCTCAGGAAATGCAAAATAATAAAGATATACTAAGCAGTTCCTGCTTGTAAATGCAGCATTCAAACTTTCTCTCTGAGTGCACATCAATGCTGTGGATTAACTTGGCAGAACAATATCTTTAGCATGAAATCATAAAACTGTGGAAGCTATAAGTTTGTGTCCAGTTAAATGGTAAATAAAAGGATTTATTCCATCACTGGCCAAAGTGTATATATTGAGCATTCAGTTTCTCTCTGCTCTCCTAATCAGGAAGAACATGCATTTCTACAAAATTTGCTATTACACAACAAAAACTCTTTTTTAGGTCAAAATTTTGGAAATTCTGATTGTTTTCTAAAAGTTGTGATTTTGTGAAGTCTGAGGTTTCTTAATAATTAGTTTTTTTAAACAAAGCTGATATTGCAAAATTCACAATTTTGCATCAAAAAGTTCAGGCTTTTAATATGAATGGCCATATAGGACAAAATTTATTTTTAACTCTCACGCACACCTCTACAACAGGCGAAAAGCCCACAGAGCCAGTTTTCTCATCATACAAAAAGTGAGGGGGATATGAACAGGGGGTGGGGGTCGGGGGTCGGGTTGAGGGGGAGGGATAAGCATCTGCTGCAAATCTGAAAGACAAGAAAACACACAACAGGCCCACAAACAAGACATTGGGAGAAAGATACTGGCAATCTGAAAGAGAGAGAAAAAACAAGAAAAAAACAAAACAGGCAGAGATAAAAAAAAAAAAACAGCAACCACCCCAGCCCAGGTCTCTAAAACTAAATCAGGACCACTGCAGTTATCTGTCCCCATCAAAACTGTGAAGTGAGCATGTAGGTGAATGAGCAGGTGTGTATGT
>JBAMYA010046482.1:0-10997 GCA_037176975.1 Arrhamphus sclerolepis | reverse complement strand
CATAAATATATACATAAAAATACTAATATATTACCATGGTGAAAGTTCTTCTACATGTGTTAAGAAAACTCAGCACTTGTATTTTGCTCAAATGTTCTTTAACTTGTCTGCGACAGATTTCAGCCCTGGCTTTTGTCTGCACCTTCTCTCAGTACGTGGGTTTTCTCGAGTTACTACGGTTTTCTACTACAGTGCAAGAACATGCATGTTAAGCTAATTGGTGTGTCTACATTGACCCTAGGAGTGAGAACGAAAGACAACTAGTACAGGCTTCCCCTGTATCTCCGTATATCATATTATCTGTACCCCCAGCGGGTATAGATAATGGATGGATTGAGGGATGGATGCTAGGATGAAATATGTGCATATGCAGAGAGCCAGACAGATGGAGCAGGATTTATGTCATGAAATGCACCACACTTGCATCAAAGATTTAAAAATCTAATCTTAACCAAAAATAAATTAAATTAAAATCAGAAATGTCACAGTCAAGGTACAATGATTCTCTCCAAAACTAAAATAAAGAAAATAAATAAGAAATCATACTTGGAAATAATGACATATTTCTCCAGTTATTTATACTAACTAGGAACCTGGAGAGTGTAGTCTCATGAGCTACAGGCAAACTGCAGCAACTGGAAAAATAAATAAATACAAAAGTTGACGAATTCATGTATCAGAAACATCATTTGTCAATCCTCTACCAAATGGTGATGGATAAAATCCAGTGCCATGCTCATTAATAAATTTAATGAACAAGGGTCGCAGCCATTTTTGCCAGACCTTGTGATAAAAACAAGTAACAACATCTGCACAAACACCCACCCCCCACCTTCCAAAGAAAAATAGAAGAAACACACACACATGAATTACAATGCAAATTACAAATAGAGAGACCTGGCAACGCTGGTCACAGCAACCACCTCATAAAACATGTTTGCCACAAAGATGAAGAACTGGTTGACTAGTTGTGAAATGCATTTTCTATTGACTGCTTCTCAGGAGTATTGTTTTATTTATCAGGCTGACCATGGCAAGATAGCCATCCCATGCACTGCTAATGAGCACGGAGAAATAAAAGCTATTACTAATAAACCACAGGGAAATACGGCAAATTTACACTACATGTACAGGCAGGAAATCAAAACTGAGGTGTTATTCAGAACCCATTGTTGGTATCTGGTAGCATGAAGGGTTTACAAATTCATCCTTATCAGCTGGCAGACATGCCTTTGCTTTGCTGATAATATTGTTCCAAATATTGACATTGAATAGCCACATAAAGTCCAAATATTTTATGTTCATAATTTTGGGAATATGTGTAAACACGGAAGGAGGTGGAACTCATTTAAAATGTATAATGATGAAATAAGGTAGACTTGGGAATGTGAACATAATTTTTTCTCAGGTGTCTGATCAGAGTTAAGGAAGACATTTCAACCAAAAAATAAGCCAGACTGCAATCTGCTCAGTGGTCTGTATTTGTGTCTGTGGTTTGTATAAATAGAAGAACTTCTTGGGGAAAAAAAATAAATAAAAAAAATCAGTCTATTTATCATTAGGCACACTATCTATTTTTATACAACATAATAATTACTTGTTTGGTTGATAAATTTGTCATTTCTGCACAACAAAATCCAATTACAAGGAAACCAAGAAATACAAGAAACTCAGTTGTGCTCTTCAGACGATGAACAAAGCTTTCAGGAGGAACAGCTGATGTTCCACATGGGGATCCTAGTAAAATCACAACTTATACAGATATGTGCAAAAGTTAGTACCCCCTGTTTTATGCCTATACTCTGTAATTGTTACAGATGTGTGTTAAAGCTGCATTGAAATAAACCTCCCCTTTTGGAGACCAAAGTGTAGTTGTTTGGCCTAAAGACCCAGCAATATGTCTGGCAAAAGCAGCAAAACAATGTCATACCCACTGCCAGGCATGATGGTGGGGGGTCAGATAGTTTGAGGTTGCTTTAGCAAAACATGTCCTGTGGCTGGATCAACCATAAATTCCTCTGTTTATGAGAATATTCCCATGGCAAAAATGAAAACATCTATTCAGCAGCAAAAGCATAGTCAAAGGATCTTAACACACACAACAGCAAATCTACATCAGAGTGACTATAGGGGGGGAAAAAAAAGAGATTTGGAGCAGTTGAGCCAAAATCCAGACTTCATCCTCAGCCCAACTGAATTTAGCAATTATGCACACATATGTGTGTATATATAGATATATGTATACATGCATATGTTATTTGCCACGGCAACAGCAGTAAATGCAAGAGATCCTCCTACTCTTCTCTGCTGAATTAGAGATTTTACTTCAGTCATGTGATTTTCTGCAATAAAATGACTGAAGCGGTGAAGAAAACAGTTGATGACGGAGAAATTAAAGAGTGAATGCGTAATTTAAAGATTTAGTGGCAGGTGAAACCCTGCTTGGATGGAAAAAACAACAAAAAAAAACCCCAAAAACCTTGAAACCAGTTGAAGATGAAGTATAAAATGTAGCCTATTTCAGACAGACAACTCAAACATAACAGGCTTGGTTGCATTCACTTTAAAAACATTTCGGAGGAATGGAAAAAAAATAAAAATCATTCAAGGAGCTGAACATTTAGCCTCCCTGATAAATCCTAAAGGGACATTTCTTTACTCACAGAAGTGGGAGCAAGATGCTAATAGTTATTTTAAAACAACTAATGACGTCAACTTTTAGACCATGTTGATCAATGACTTTGTGGTGAACGGAAAGAGGAAAAAAAGTATATTTAGGCGTCATGTGAATGTTTAAAAAAAGGGAGGGATAAATTGTTTTCTAATGTTCGGTATCGCCATCGTTATCAAGAAATCTGACATTTGGAAATCAATAATAAAATTAATAAGTCAGTGTTTCATGTGAAGTATGGACATACTGTGGGTGATATTTGTGACACACAGAAGGATAAGATCCAAGTTGTTTTTTTTCACTTTTTATTTTTTTTGGCAAACTGTAACAAAAAAAAATTAAGACCTAACGATCAAGGATTCATCAGGGTGCAACAAGTACAAGTTATGGCTATTAAACTATCTATTCTGATCCTCAATATACTTTCCTAGCGCAAATGCAACATGTCATCATTCAGACGTCTCCAAAATTATCATTATGTGATCCGATTATCTGAAGAAACTGAATTTGTTTCAGCTTCTTGAAGTGGAGGAGACAGAAAGGAACTCGAGGTATGCTGAAGCCAAACTGGTCCTGACCAGGTTTAGTTCAGAGAGTCAGTTACTGCAGCATCAGACTCAGAATATGAGTTACATCAGTTTCTGAAATCTGCTCAACTGAACCCTCTGGTTCAGAGTTAAGTAACCTCGCTTTCAGAAAACTGCAGAGCATGAAATAAAATGCTTGTTTTTTTATGTTTGTTTTTAATTAATCCTACACATCATAAAGAGTCTCAGATTCCTGAGTAAACTGCAAGAAATTTATAAATGATGGGGATATCATATGTCATTGCTGTAGGCACATGTTCTAGACCACCTCACTACATGTATTTTTGATGATAGAAGCAGGGGAAAAAATATTTAAATGGACATGAGGCAGGAGTGCTGCAGTACATGTCACCAACAGATGATCCACAGAATCCTAGATTTATTGTGGAGCACCTTTGTGCCTCGGATATCAAACTGCTGACTATATGCTCCTCTTCTTGCTTTCTACTGAGAGAGTTCACCTGTGTTATCTCCTAGTGTTGCATGTGACAATCATCAGCATAGTTGTTGCCAGGCAACAAACAAAACGCCCCAATAGATTCAAGATGATCTCTGAAGATTTCACCCACACTTCTCTGTCTGCTAATCTCTTCTGTCCAACAGTTTTTCAACTATTCTTTATTTAAAATTTTAATGAGAAATTTACACAGTAACAATATAATTTCACCATTGGGGATTAATAAAGTATTATTCAGTTAAATTGTTGTTTTGTTCCTGATATTGTTGAAAGCAATGCAAACTGAATACATTACCATGCTGATAACTCAACTTGCATGCAGCCTTGCATAATTTAGCTTCCTCTTCCTCTTTTGAAAATCACTGTCTGGTTCAAACATCTATGGCTTATTAGAACATTGCATTTTGTAGCACAGCAGAATCAGAGGAGACAGGATAGGACATAGGACAATGTCTACTGCATGTGGGTGGAGAAATAGGCGTGTTGGATTAACATATTGATAAAACTCCATTCAGTGAAACAGCAAAAAAAAAAAAAAAGTGATTCATAGCCAGTTGAAGGCTTTACACAGTTGTACCCCTTCTTTCATTTTAGCTGGATGATAAGATAATAGATTACTGAATCTCTGCTTTTAAATATGCTAAGGAAGTGACTTGCTGTGATCATCTGCATTTCAGCTAAGCATGAAAAACAAACAAACAAACAAAACATGGTTTTCCCAGTAAATTATTCTCATGACATATAAGCTTGATTCCTTACAAACATATTTGTGTCATGATGCCGGCTCTGTGCAGTGTACCTTTTCAGGCGGTTGTCCTTGGCTTTTGCAGGTGGCTTTGATCCTTATGTGGGTACCATCACTGCTGCCAGCCACTTGACAGAAGGAAAAGGAGCTAACCAGACAGATGAGCAAAGCCCTCACCAATCCTCTCAGCTCCTTTTACAGCAGTAAGATGGATAACCATCTGGTAGACGGCCAAGATGCTGCATGCAATCTGATGGACAGCACCATGCAGTCTGTTGGCAAGACATCACATGTCTTTGAGAGCATTCAGTAGGAGCTGTCCATGGTCCTCAATGCGCCCTTATGACTTGATCTTGGTTAACGTGCTAACTCTTTTCATATTTTATTTATTTATTTTTATGTTTTTGTTTGTTTTTAACTTCTCTAGGTAGAGGAGCTACAAGGATGTATAAATAGAGTTCTTCCCGTGAAACAGCTCTTGGGAAAAACAAAGCTGCATTTCTGAGAATGTGCAATATTTTAAAGTTCAAAATATTTTTCTACACATGTCACATCCCTTTATTTTGCTTGAAATTGAATTTTTTCTGATCTCTGTACTCTTAGCAAGTCAAAAATGGAGGATTTTAGCACATTTACTTGTAAGGCAGTACATTTTGGATGCATCCTTTTCAGGGTCATGGAGTAGCTGCTTGTTTGTCACAAATAATTCATCTGATAATACTGTGTATACATTATAACTTACCAATGCATACCATCTTGTTTATCTGGATATCTTTGAATACAGATATTTTAGAAGCATTTACTCAATTTATTTTAGGTATGCAATACACAGCTGTGTTAGGTTAATTTTACTAGAGCAGAAAAGAAAAGGGGATAGGGCTTATATAGCAAATAAAAATGTATTTTTAACCTTGGTCAATGATTTTTCAGAAGTAAGGTTACAGAAAATCTCTCACTTGATCTGGAAGCCAAGCTAAAGCTGGAATACAATAAAAAGAAAAAAAAAAAAACGAAATCCATAAAAGATTGCTATCATTTAGTCTTTGTTGGGGAGCTAAAATGAAGCCAGAGCCAACTTTATATCAGACTACGGCCCTGCTGACAGCCCAGCCAGGATGGGAGGAAATTGACAAATAAAAGTAAAAGTGCGGTAGGAGAAAGGGAAGGTGAGATATATGAGAGAGGTGTGCTAAACCACTTTTCTCGCTTGAAATCAAAAGTGGAGTGGTTTTCCTATCTGGCTGGTAGTTGTAAGATATGAGCTCAGCTCCACACTCTGACAGAGTAATGTACTTGGCTTCCAACAAAGCCACCACACTTGTGTACAAGTGTACACATGTTTCATATGTACACTAGTGTGTATTCAGGAGCACTGGGAAAATAAATAAATAAAAACCACATTCACAAACACTTTCGGTGCCATGACACATCAAGGTCCTGTAGGCCCACGGAGAGAACGCAGAACACACATGTGTACACACAAACAGCACAACTGGAAAGGTAGTTTCGAGGGATGACAGGATAATACACAAGCCAGAGTCAAGATAAATGAAGTTCCCAAACATTTTCAGTTGTTCACATTATATGTTAGCAACGACTCAAAGAGTGCGCTGACAAAAAGCTGTGAAAAAGTTACTGGAGAAACCCTCTGTGACATCACCCAAGTATTTTCTAAACAGTCAGTTCAAAGCCAGATTTTCAGAATATTCTGGAGGCAAATGTGAGCAGGACTTGACTCTGTCTAACCCCAATTAATCTTAAAAAAAAAAAAAAAAACTGCAAAAAGGCAGGACAATAAATCCTGTCAGCTCGTTGGAACATATCCAGCTTGCATTAGTTACCAGTCACTATGGCAGAGAGCAGCCACCCACTTAATGGTTAGTGGTTAGTGTTGGTCAACCAGGAGGACTTATCAATACTCCATGGGGCTAAGGTGACCAGATGAACCAGCTACTCCTGCTGCTGTTAGAGGTCACAGCCTACAAGATTTAGGCCATTGAAGGCAAAAGTAGATGCTTCTTGCTGTTTGGTAAAGCTTGGTTCCTGGACTCTTCCAGACAAACCCAGAGCTGGTTGCAGCACAATAAGCTACAATGCAGCTGCCACAACATGTAAATTTGCCTAAATTTGTGGTTTTAGAAAACTTTACCTTATTAGGTAAGTAAAGATTCATCTGTCATAGATCTGAAATTAAGTATATATAAAGTCATACCACCACTTGTACATGAAAAGTGTCTTGTGTTGAATAAAAACAAAGCTAAACTGCTCAAAAGAACAGCTACAGACTTAATCTGTATCAATAATATCACATGGTAATAAAAGGTGCTTTGTTAAAAGGACCTATGTAAACATACATACAAGAAAGAAGAAAGCTGCAAGACATTTTATTTTTTTTTTTCATTGTAATATATTTTTAACTAATTATAATTTGAGTCATCTAAGATTATGGTACATAAAAACAGTCAAATGTTTTTGGAGTATCTTGGTAATTACTGAAAATCTTGAGCCCTTGACATATCTAGAGAGGTGTCCAGGTCCATTCCAGGCAGGAGAGAGAAGGATTTTAACATCCTCAGTCAATAGACTCATTGGTGTATCTGCAACGAGACAGATTCAAGACAAAATAAATGGCTAACTGGGCCACAATCTGTGACTGATCCTTGTCAGAAGACTGCATCTGTGTCTAAAATGTGCCTGCTGCAGCCACATCCTTGTCGAACTGGCATTTTTACCATCGACCATCACATCAATGTCATCCAGGTTAACAGCAACACATCAATAAAAGTGATCACAAAGGAGAACATTAACTAAGACCTGAAACAATGTTTACGCTTTTATAAGAACAAAAGAAGCATCCCAGCACTATGATCTTTCTCTATTCTTTGTTAAAAGCACTAGAAGGTAAGTATTACCTTAGGTTCACCTAAAGGAAACATTGTGGCTTTTGGGGGAGAATGTGTGTTCTTAAAAGCAAGAGTCCTTTTTTTTCTTTTTCAAATAATTGATGTTTGATCCACTGCCTTGATGTCAGTTATACATCTTCCTTTTTTTTTAAAATTTGTATTATTTAAACAGAAAAGGGCCGCTAATTTGGATTCACTTTAAGTGCATTGTTTCATTTCATTGTAATCTGCAGGCATGTGTTTACCACTTTTATGAACTAACCAAAACATTTCAGACAGATGGAGGTCCGTACCGTTACTGGATCATTTTAACGCTGTGATGTGCCACAAATGTCACTCTTTACACAAATGAAACATGTTACTTTTGAAATTTATTTGGCTGAGGTCTGAGTCCTGATGCATCAGTAGGTGTCCTAGTTTATTAAATTCACTAATACATGTTAAAAGTCATTAATAACCCTCTTTTTCCCTTATCAAAATATATTAACTAAACAAGCACCATGTTCCTCAACATAATGTTTTATAAATATTTTTCTCACACTTAACTAGATTTTTTTTTTATCTCCTTTTAGGATGTGTTGAAGTCTTATTTATTTTATTCATTATTATTCATTTATTTATGTTATTTTATTTTTTCATAAACATTAGTTGGAAAAGCCCTTAAACTGCCATGTCACCTTCAGCACGTCGAGACCGAAGACATGAATATCGAGACATTTTTCAAACAGTCCGCAACAGGGTGCTGCTTTATCACACCTTTGCAGTAGATAGCCATTTCTTTTAGGCAGGGGATTTAGTGGAAGGATAGGGAGAGAGCAAAAATTATGTTAGGATAGACAGTTGATGGGTGAAACAAGGAGCATATCATAAGAAAACAACAAGACTAAAGCAGATTCAAGACACAAGTTCTAGAGAATAAGACTTACCAAGGATAAGGAGTGCAGCAAATGCAGATAAAAGAGTGTGACAGGTGGAAGGCAAAGTGAATCTTATATTCACAACTGTCAATATGGAAAAAGAGTAAAACAACAGCGAGGAAACAGCCACATGGGGGGTAGACAATCCAGCCAGGCATGGATAGAAGTACAGGGATTGGGAGTACACATTTTGAGTTGTAGTAGATTGTCTCCTCTCTCTCCTTTTGAGCTGTGAACTGAGCTGCCCTGCACATTTTTAGGGAGTCATCTACTAAATTGGATCAATAAGTAATTAACACTTTGGCTCTTTGCTGGCAACTTCTCTTCTGTCCTGTTGCTGTTTCTTCATCTGCTTCACTTCCCTGCAGACCAATCCTCTTGCAGTGCACAAAAAGAGACTGAAAGGAAGAAGAGAGGGACTCACCTAAGCAAAACACTTCTGTTTTTCATGATTCAGCTGTATGCATTTGGTATTGAAAGGATTAATTTGGGAAAACAGCAGGTAAAACATCAGTGTATGGTTGCAATGAAAAGAAAAAGACAAAAGGTTGTCAACCGACATAATGACAGCGACAAAGAAAGAAAGAAAAGAGAGTGGAGGAGATAACAGCAGCCCAGGGCCAAGTAGGGCATGGATATGCAGGGATTCAGTGCAGGGCCCTATCATCAATCCCATTGGCTAATCAGATGTATGGTTGAATTATTGATAAGAGGGCTTCATCAATAATTGCAATGCTGCTGCTTTTGGGCCAGAGACCACAGAGAAGGAGGAATCAGAGCTGGTGGCTTCAGGAGAAGAAAACACACAGACATAACACCCACAATTATGACAAGAATAAGGAAACATGGAACACTTTCATTCATTGACTCATGAATGTAAACACATAGTAGTGCACATTCATATTTTAGTTTCCCATTTCAGCTCAGCTTTATGAGCTATGATGTCTCTGTTCCATAGTTCAAACTACAAAATATAATTTTCTCCTTAACAGAATGAGGTAGTTGTATATTTTCTTTCTCCCTCTGTAATTTTCTTGTCATGACAACAAATCATGCCAGAAAAATCAGACAAATGCAAAGTGTATGATTTACTAAGATTATAATTTTTTGAGACAAAAACAATACAATCGTCTTTTGTCAGTTCTTGGACTTTTGTAATAACACGGTAACCTATACACTAAACGCATGATAGTACTACTACTATTATGTGCAGTGGCAAGAAAAATGATATGAACCTCCTGGTTTTCTGCATTAATCTGCCATAAATGAGATATAATCTTCATCTAAGTCAAAATAATAGACAACAATAATGTGCTCAGGGTGATGGACAACAATCTCCTGAGGCTCTTGAGGCTGAACAATAGCCTTCACAGTGTTGAATAAGTAAGTGAACCTTTGAAGTTAATAGTCTTGCACAATGTTCAGGACCACAACAACTCTGTTTTAAGGTCAGCGCCTTGACTGTGCCACTCTAAAATGTGGATTTCCTTTTGAAGCCATTAAAGCCATTCTCCAGTGTGTTTTTTTGTTTTTTTTAACTAAGAAAGAGTCAAGGGAGATATGTTGGGTTTTTTTTTCAGCAGCTTGCCATTCTTGTCAGCCCGTGACTCCTAACTGAAGCCTAATTGTACTACAATGAGAAACATTTGACACAGGTTCTAAATTTTGAAAAGAATACATTTTAAGCCTACTAGCCTACAATCTGACTTAGGTTTGCCAATGGGTTGCATTATCTGGAAGCTACTGAAAAGAGAAAAAAAAAAAATCAATCAATATTTTCTTTTCATAAAAAAAATAAAAATATCTATGAATTAGAAGAAAAACTCAGAAGAGGTGCAGCAGGTTTGGAGTTACTGGGTCACATGCATTTGGAAGGTGCTGGAATGAAAAATGCTGCAAAGACATTTATCCCAAGTGAATGTCCGTCAAACATTGAACCTAAAACTAACTTCCAGAGGTTGTGAAAATGATGTGTTTATTTGCATATAGAGTGGGAAGGTCAGATTTGATCACTCAAGACACATTTGGGTACACATTTTAATGCCAAGTGTGAATGCACAAGCTAAACGCTGACCACCTGTGAATGAATTTCAGGACAGATTTTATTGCAAGGTCTTCTTTTTTTCCTTGTAAGGAAGTGCCCAGAAAATGCAACTAAGACTTCAGGTGTTCATTTGCTCTTCAAAGTCTCCAAATAACAAAGTGATAGGAGGTGATCTGTGGAAAGCGATGCCCACCCAACACTACCCACAGGGAATCTACTGAGAACATCCTGTATCAGACAGTCCAGGACAATCTCAGATGTTCTTTGACCTGCTCAGTGTTAAGTGGGTGATAATACTGTTATAACTGATCATTGTAAGTGAGAAAGCAAATAACCCTCTATCAATTATTTTTCAGTAAAAAAAAAAAAATTTTACCATGAAAAATTAATTGGAGCCCCATCTGCAAATCACACAAAAGGTAGAATAACCCAAAGTATCTAAAAAAACCAAAACAAAACAAAACATTTGTGCTAATTTGGAGAATTCCAGTATACAAAGGATGGTATTTCAAAATTTTATACAAATGCCCAAAACAGTCCCAATGTGTCTTCATTGTTGGTGAGTTAATTGTAAGTTAATTGAAAAAAACAATAAAATCATCTATTCATCCAGACATTCATGCCATTACCAGAGTAATCATGACTGATGATCACCATCCTTATTACTTTCTTT
>JBAMYA010046481.1:0-10997 GCA_037176975.1 Arrhamphus sclerolepis | reverse complement strand
GTATTCGGCAATATACTCTATTTACTCTGCTTTGGCTCTTAAGGTATTCTGGTGCAATTTTCTGCTATTTGGGCTTTTATTCTGATGCATACACTACACAAGCAGAACTGTCAACAAAGTGTTTATTCTGAACATACACAGCATGGTCCATAAATGCAAAATTGAAAAATAAAATAACAACATAATGATGCTGAGGCATTTATGAGATGGAGATGTGCAGGTACCTCCACTTTCTGAAAATACTCACCATATATTTGACAGGAAGAAGCTTGTTGATTTAAAAAAAATAAAATAAAAAAGTTCCAATAAAGCCTTCAGACTGCTTTTTGTAGTCTCACTTTGCTTTGACATGGAACAAGATGACTGGAAGGAAATAGCTTGTTTTACATTTGTAAAGCATCTGACAGGTCGTTGTGAGCTTTAACAGCGTCACAAACTCCATAACTGATACAAACAGCTCACCAACTCACATCAGATGTGCTCTCTGGCTACTACCATGACTGATATTGTTCATCTGACAGTTCAAAGCAAATATGAACGCTTCCCTTTAAGTTTGGAAAAATTATGATACACAACTGGCTGCAACCTGAAAATCTGTATTTCCATCCATACAGTACAGTTGGTGTTCATGCAAACATGGAGAAATAAATAGAGAAAATTCCCTTATTCAAAGCAGATGAACATAAACCAGATTCAGGGGGCAGATTCATTTAGAAAAAAATAAAATAAAATCCACATTCACCAGATGGCCCCCTCATATCTGCAGTAATTTTTCAGGTATTTGAAATCCAGATGTCATGGTACAAACGTGAACTTGTGTGCTTTTTAAGCCTTACTCAAATGACAATTTTCAAATTTAACACCAAGTAATTAGACAGCTGTATTTTATCCCCAGTATGCGCACATCAAGATTCAACAGATGGAAGCTTTGCACCAGAGCGCAAAGAGATGGAAACAAAAGCAGCCTCAAAGCACTGCAGACCACAAAAACCATGGTAGGTACCACCATAGCGACACAATTAAAAGAAAAAAAAAAAAGTACAAAAACATTTTTCTTGAAAAGCAGATTGTTAAATAAACAAGACATGCATGTTAGAAATATATGTTGGATCAAAGACAAAACAACTCATTTGCATATAGACAAATTCGTGGTTGACCCTGTTTTACCAGCATGGAATGTCCGACATTTTAAACTGATTCAAGTTTCTTTTTTCTTCATTCCTCAAATGAGTACAGGAGTGAACACAAACATGTACAAGAAGGCAGCAAACCAAAATCAAATCATCATTCATCGCCTTTTCTCCAGCGTTAAATGATTGATCCATGCATTCAACTGCATGGACTGACTATCAGTCAAAAATCTGAGAAACTTGCTGGCTACAGTACAAAATTTGAGGATTTGCTTGCCAGCAAATGGAATACTTAAATCAAAAGCATCTACGACACATTGTGAGAGTTCATAAACTCATTAGGAGCAGCCTTTCTCTTTGAATCAATGTTTTCAAAAGTTTCTTCACTAGACAGACTTGTCACCACTTTTCCGTTAGTAGACTGTGGTGTGTAAAAGTTCCATTAACATCGTCAACTCTGAGCTACAGAGTACCACATTTCAGAAAAAAAAAACATGACAGCTGGAGCTGTGGAGTGCTGCTGGTGTCAAGAGATAAAAGCAAACAAAGAAACAAACAAAAAAGGCTGTGATTGTTGGGATTGTCTGACTAATTCAGAGGTGACTGAAATCTTCTCTGCGTGTCGCCCCTGGTTACACAGGCCACCGAAGGTGTGTTGGGAGGCTCTCAATGTAACAGCACAGATCTGACGTTCGTCGTACCAAATCCATTCACAATCACAATGAAGTATGACTCTTCACCACAGTTGTGCTATCAGGATTCAAAAGTGGAGACATGCAAACTGCCTGCCTTGAGTCATTAAAAGTTAAATGATATGTTAGCAGAACTACAGACAAACTGAACAAACATTTTTTATAATATCCACACGCACAAACATATATATATATATTTATGTATATTTATACATGTATAAACTGTACATATGATTTGTCTAGATTTTAAACCATTTGTATTCAAAATACATATACACCTATGTCAAAGAGGATGCCTTTGGTCAAGAAAAATATGTTAAAATCTACAGGCTATAAATTTTAATGTACAGGAATGAAACAGGAATGAGGGAAAAAAAAGTATTTGTGATCATGTAACTGATCAAAATGATGAAAGCTGATACCAAGTATCTAATAGTTTCCATTTGGACAGTTCCAAATATTTAAAGTGCGTCTGCATTATTTCCTCAGCATTAAATGTCAAAGAAACATCCATCAAAGTAAGGCAGATTGGCTTTATCTACTTAAATGTACATATAGTTTCACACACACACACACACACACACACACACACAGACACACGCGCTCACATGCATGCACACGTGTTCAGAAGAGGAAGGGCACTAGAAGTCTTGAAAAAGATTTAAGGGTCCCAGATAGATGGTGAAAAACGAACTCTGAAATGAACTCTGAAATCAGGTTACAGACCTAAATTTAAGGAAAAAAAATATAGAGGTGTCATCACAGCTGTTGATGTAAAACTGAGTGAATTTAAAAAATAAAAATAGCAGCCTATTCACGCCATCTAATGATGCCTCTGTCACACAGCTGTTAATATAAAAGTAGACATAAATAAAATAAAGTCTCTATAGTTGAGAATGGGAGGAGATGAGTCATTACGTAGGAGGAAAAAGAAGATCAATAGAGGAACCGAGATGTGTGGAGGTCACGGCGTTTCATTCTCAGTCACAAAGTGGCCTCTCTTGCAGGGACGCTGGATGGAGCTCCTTCAGGCCTGCTCAGATTCTCTGTGGTGCGCTGACATCTGCTGGTATGGCTGCTTCAGGCCACACCTGCCCTCCCAGGTTAACAGGTTTTCCCCACAATGGGGTTGTCTCTGAAACAAGAGTGTTGACAGTAGTATCAAAATAAACAATAAACATAATTACATACAAGGCATGTGTTTAGATGTTTCACTATCAGAGAGGAGTGTCTGCTTAAACTCAAATCAGTCCTGCAGCACGACCACACACGGCGTCATGTTCAACCATATGTGAAAGAACAGATGTGTGTCCCAGCAGAGCCTTAGTTAAAACGTGATGGAGTCAATGTGGGGAAATGCTTTTTAGGTGGAGGGTGGTCAACCCCAACAAAACATGATTTAGTTCATCTCCTGTTTTTCTTTTCTGCACTTTGTACTTTTGGTGTCTAAACCCTTCACACAGCACTGGATACTCATGATGCCAAACAATCTCCATCTACACTGAAATTATGAGCAGAAACAAAAAACACTTAACGTACATGAACTATAATAGAAAAGAAAAGCACCAATACCACCAAGAAATTAGTACTGATGGACAATGATTAATATTGATCTTACCCTTACACTGGAATAAACATACTACCTAAATCATGCTAGGAAAATGCAGCCAAAACACTGCAATGTTAAAGATGTCACAGATAAACACTTGCAGTAGCTCCAGTAAGAAATTATCGGATCTATCAACTGAATCTAGTTTCAACTCGCTACATGACAATGCCGTTGTTACATTTTAATGGGCATTTTCATTTGTTTTTATTGTTTGCTGTATATAGAATACTTTGAAAACACGTTATTATGTAGCTGATTATAAAGACCTGAAGTGAAGAAATTACAGCATAAGAATTTAGACCAGCGTAGGAAGAGCAGTCGGCACTCACAGGGTGCCGTACTGTGCTGTGGTGTCGTTCCGGTTGTTGTGCTCCCTCTGCAGCTCCTCCATGATGTTACGGAGCTGCTTGAGGGTCTGAAAGGTCTCTTTGGGTTCCTGAATGGTGAACTTGGAGTACTCCTCCTGCTCCCGCTGAGGGCCCTGGTACACCGCCATACTGGCACATGCGTCTGCAGAGAGAACAGACATTTTTGCATTGTCGATCGAGTAAAGCTAGTTTGCAACACAAGTCGTCTTAGAAAACGAACAAAACAAAGATATAAAAGCGCCACTCCTGTGAGGCTCTTCACATCTAAAACATGGAAGGGGTTAAAGAATGAACAAATGTTTTGATGACTTTTTGCCTTTAGTCTTGTCTTTGCGGACCCTGGAAAGAAGAGGTGCTCAGATACGGGAATCCAAATACACAAAACAAAAATAAGCAGGTTTAGTACGGGCAACACCAGCTGAGATGGATTGAAGCCAGATGTCTAGACAGAAGACTCATGACAATGAAAAGCAGCTGTCACTTATATTTTACTAGTTGCCCTTAAGTAATTTAACATGTGTGATGTTACTGAACATTATTAAAGGCCACAGTCTCGAACAATGATGTCATGGGCAAAGGCCTGTTTTTAATGACAAATACCAGCATATCGATCAAATTCTGGAGAACAAGCACTGACCCTCCATGTTCTGGAGCTTGGTATGGTTTAAAGAGAGGAAGGAGAAAATCCTCTCCGTTTCCCGGTCACAGTCTATGTCCAGCTGCAAGTTGGCCAGCATGGTGCTGAAACAGGAGAGAACAAAAGTGTAAGAGGATCTTTCCAAGAATGAAGCAAGGAGACAGCAACGGTTTTATTTGTTTAAATTAAAATGCCAAATCCAAATGAGCTCTGCTTTCTCTGAACTGATTAACAGCAAAACCAAAACAAACTGAGGAGCGAACACCTTATGGTACTGTATGTATGAACATGAAACTAAATATGTCAGCTGAAAGAAAAGAAAAAGTATATACTTGATCTGGCAACAGAATCAGGAAGATTTTAACTAAACTCAAAATGAGAGGAAGACGTCTGAAGCACCTGCAAAAGCTGCTGAAGAAATTCCAACAGTTTAAAAATGAAATGCAACTCTTTAAACATTAACATTAACATGTTAATTAGGTTTGATGAAATGTTGTGAACATCTATAGAAGATTTACAAACCCAATGAGAAAGTCTTTGGAACATTTTTTCCTCACTGCAGAGTGTGAACTCACCATGTTTTGTCTTGTCAGCTTCATTTTAAGTGTTAATAAACATCTATTCCTCCCTCTTCCTTTGTAATGTGTAAAGACCGTTTAGTAATGTCTCGTTCTCTGCAGGTATGACATCTCAAAGGCAGAATAAGTTGCTGTACAATCTCCACGTACTTTTCTACATTAATTCTGTCATCACAGAAGTGTGTGTCCCTTACAACTCTATTCCATCACCCCAGTTTTTTGACTTGGTGCTGATGGGAGTCTGGATGGTCTGCAGCACAAGGGACTAATTCCTTCCAAGACATATTTAACACAGATTCATCTGACCACAGTACATGTTTCAAAGATGTGACATCAACGTTGCCACTGGACGAGCTTAAAATGAGGCTTCTTCCATCCACAGCTGAGAATTAAGTTGTATGCTGTATGCTTGTCCATGTCTCAAGAGATTTCCTTTATGTGGTCATTTTATGTGTTGATGAATGTTCTTGAAACAACACTGTTTGTTCAGCAGTTTTCATACTCAGAGTTGCATGCTTCCCAAGTTTAATAAGAATGTGCTGCAGGCCTAAAATGCATGGAGGAATACGTGTTAACAAAGATCTGAATTTGAGAACGCATCTTAGCTTCATTCTGTCCATGATGAAATAATAATAAAGGTAACAACAATGGTAACTGTGAAAACTAATTCAATGTTAATTCATTTGCATGTTAATTTTGTCCCAAGTTTTTACGATTTGAGGTTAAACACTGAACAGCAGTGAGCACTTGGCACAAAAAAAAATGGCAGCAGGAACGGTGAGTACTTTATGAATGAGTTCATATTGTTGGCTGATGACGTTCATGTGGGGGTCAACACTCACGCTGTGCAGGGCTTACAACCTGGAGCGCTGCTACTCTGATTTTTGCAACACTGCCAGGCTCCACTGGTGTAGTTTGATGGATGGAAAGTGGCCAGACGTTCTACGTTACAGCGGCTGACCTGTCCCAGGATCTCTAACCACTCACTGGCTTCCACGCAGTTTCCTGCCTGAACATAGAGAAGCTTCTCTGAGTGGACCACCTGAAACATCTGACGCAAGAGAAACGGAGGCATTAAAGGCATGGCAGTTCTTCCACAAGGCTCATTCCAGGACACTTTCAACATCATAAAAAGCAGATTGATATCAACAAACTGCTCTTTCAATGCCTACAATGACAACAGGCTAAACACATTTTACTTTTAGCAACCTGCAAATAATTGTAATGTAGATTTAATCTCAATAGTTTTCATATAGAGTTGTAATTCTCATCTTTGCTTGTGTGTAAAGTTTTCGTGTGGCTATCTTTTAATTTTGAAATCATTTAGTCTAATATTAATAAATGCTCAGTGGACTATCAATAAAATATTTAATCTTTCATTTACTTTAGCTCAGAGGACTGACACTGGGACTAACCTTTCCATTTTAAACACATGGAACACATGATTGAGGCACCTGGGATGAAGAGACTTACATTTTTGCGGTTAAAGGCACTTTCATCCAGTTTCTCCACTGCCTTGATATTTTTTACATTAATGGTGCAGAGGGGCTCTTTTCCTGTAAACCAGAGAGTAATCTGTCATGTTTATGCTCACGCAAAACAGAGACAATATCCCATATTTTGTATTTTTTTTTTCTTTCTTTCAGATTCAATCAAAAATGTATAATGTAACAGCAATGTAGGGCTTGCACACATTTCAAGACATGTCATGAACTTTGCTTCATAATGTAAGCAACTCTGGCATGATGACAAAGAGACTCTCGGAGGGAAACCGCAATCAGTTTACTGGTTACTGTTTGTAAAAGGCCCTGTAACTTTAAAGGCCTTTTACAAACAGTAAGTTCAAATACGAGCGCTGCTCTTAATGCAAAAAACAACAACTGCATGTTGTCCAAATGTGATGGGCCAGACCAACATTTACCATTAAAATAAACAAAAACATTCATTTTTCATTATGACTCCACAGATGCAAGTCAGATCAACACAATTACTGTAATCCATCATAACATCCTGCCTCTAATAGCTAACTATGCAGATTTGAATCCTTAAATCCCTAAGATTTAAGGATTGGACAGTAAAAAGAAAGAAAGGCCTCAAACCTTAACTGAGAATGATTAAGACTCAATACCATATCAACTGACACAAACAGACATTTAACCAATATATTCAATAAATTAGACTGTAAATGGACTGTTTAGTGTTGCTGACCACTCAAACCACATTCAACCATACATACATACACACACACACATACACACACACAGAGAGCACTCTCTTGCCTATAGAGATCTATGCAGATTTCATTTCTATTCAGTATGTACAATATGACAGATGATCGCATCAGAGGTAACGTGGAGCTCAGGGCTCTTGCCTAGGAAACGTCTGAAAGATGGCCATGCCAGGAATCGCACCTCCGACTTTCTGACTGTCAAACAAGTTCTCTACTTCCTCTGGAGGAGTTGGCTTTCCTTTGGTAAGAATTTCATATTAAAGTATTTCATACCATTTTAAAGGTCTCAACTGGTCAGATAAATCCAATAAGTTGAAAATCCTAAATTGATCTATCGTATTCCCAGTGATCTCACTCTGTGATTTCCTCACTTTCTTACCTAAACACTGGATGCAATAAGCCCAGAACAAAACAGATGCGTACATCTGTGTATGCTACCTCTTCAAAAGATTTTTAGACTTGTCATGCATGTCTGCAAAAAGGGATGATGTTGTCCTCCAAACTACAGAAGAAGATATTCTTGATTCGAGAAGCTGAAAACTGATGCTGGTCTCACCTTTATGTTTGTGGTAGGAGAGCTCCTTGTTGGTCACTCTGAGCCATCTCTTCTTAAAGTTTTTCTTTCCAATACGTTTTTTTCCCTGAGCACGCTTCTGTACTTCCCTGTAAAGAGACAAACAAGATTCACACAAGAAGTTGAAGAGTAAATCTGTTTAAAAATCATAATTCCTTTTCCTTTCCTTCCAATTATTTGTCAAAAATTTCTGGTTGCACAAAATAATTACAAAAAAAAAAAAAAGGGACGTGTTAAAGTAGAGCTGTCATCATAAAATGTGTTTGTTTTGTTTTGTTTTTCCTTCCTGCGGGGTAATGCAACAGAATTGGCCACTGTCCCTTTGAAACAGGTCATGGAGAACATTCTTGTCCATGTGGGTTGGGTTTTTCTGCCATTCAACAACGACAGATTTATTCTAAAGGGACAAACATGAGTCACAACTTCTGGCCTGCCTCCCCCACTATTACTTTAGTATTTTCCCACAGGTACCAAACTCTTTTCTTCTGAGCGCTTTACGAAATTGCAGTAAAGACTTACTGATTAAACCTATTATCTTCTTTTGGTTTAAAGTGACAGAAATACAGAAGCAAAGAGCAGCAGTGTCTTCTGGTCTCCGTCACCTCTGTGAATCACTGATAACAACATCTTTCTCCATCTTTTTGACTTGTTTTTCCTCCTACTGGCTCTGACTATCATGAGCACTCACCCCTCCTTGAGAACCACAGCACCATCCAGTCCACTGGACTCCTTACTGACATTGGAGGAGATTTCATCGAGAAACTGAAAACAGAGTTGAGAATGACATCAATAATAAACTCAGACTTCACTGAAATAAGAAGGACCTTTGAGTATTTTTATTTTACCTTTTTAACTTTTGCAATGCACTTTTCCTCTTGGAATGATTTGTAGAAATCATACATGTAGGTTTCTTTGAAACTGGACTGAAGGGACAAAAAAAGGACTCATATCAACTCATTACAGATCAAATACACTATATTTGATCATACTGGATAACACTGAATTGCATTCTTAATGATGAAACTGAATACATATTGTCTCATTTTTCTTTAAACACCTTGAGATTTTTATAGAAATATTTCTATTCTCACCAGTTTTTTTGACAAACTGCCCCAACTGCCCAGAGTCTGGATGGTTTTTGAAATGAGGGTGAGAGTGCGGGAAACCTCAGAGTCCTGAAATTACAGAAAACGTACGATGGCAATAGTGTAGAAGCTGCCAGTGAATGAATGGTCAGACCAGGTACCAAGACCAGGTAACGGGCCGCACTTACAGGATGATGAGAACGGAGCTGGAAAGAGTGTGGAGAAAGAACAGCCACGGCAAAAAAACGCAGGAACACAAAGCTGCTGACAGCCGAGTACTGAACATGCGGGTCGCCTGTAGAAAGAAAAATGACATGCTGTTTAAAATATGACATTTGATCTACTTAAAAACAACTTCACGAATACAACGCTTCAATAATGTTGCACGCTAGTTAAGATTTGGCTCCACCTTTTGGCACATGTACCTAACAACATCTGACTAATTTATGCTTGCACATTATAACATCAATTTATTTTGTCTTTTACCTGGAAAGCGTTTGCAGGCCAAGTGTCTTAAAGACCTGAAGACGTCGCACATGAGTGGAGGACAGCTAGAGCTGGACTGAGTGATTGAGGAGAAGACCTTCTGGACATACACCTGAAGGTTTTCCTGCAGCCGCAACAAAAATCCTTAGTATTACTACACATACTGCAAATGGAGGAGGGTTTAATACCACTGAGAGAGCTATACTTATATTTTTTTCAACAACTATTTACCTTGTTGACCTCCACATTGTCACCTTCCTTTAGTTTAATTGGGTCTATCTCACACGTTTTGTTGGATTCACAAATCTATGAAAAGATAAGAAGGAAAAAATGTTGACAATGGATAAATAAAGTCAGGATTAAAGTAGAGTTGTGTGGACAAATAAATTTAATTGCAAGTTTTTGGATAATAGAGGGATGAGAATTAATATTAAAAAGGGCATCATATGTTCTTTGTCAAATGTTGGCAGTTTTAAGGACTTAATGAAGTGCCTAAAAGGCATGCTTTTTCATCAAAATACACTGGGATACAGTACAGAAACATCCTTGCCTTTTCAGGCCTGTTAATAGCAGCTGTGTAAGGGGGTGGAGTTAATACTCTACACTGCTCCCTGTTCTGTTGGGTGTGCCCATTTTTAAATCGGGTGTTACAGCTTTGTGCAACCCACTAATCAGGTACAGTAACATTCAACACCAGGCAGATGAAACCCTGCATATCTTTACTGAATGGCATACAGTGCTTCTAGTCTCCAAACTAACTCTTATACAAACATTGCAGATGCAATAGCAGCTTTTATTTTTATTCAATCATTTGAGACATGTCTCTGAAAAAGCTGAACTGCAGAATGAAGTGCCTAACTGCACAGGCCAAACATGAAGAGGCCCAAGTGCAACTGTCACATTTTGCAGATGTGTTGAAACAAAGTACCAACATAAAATAAAATTTAAAAAAAAAATGCACAAATTTAAATATACTAATTAAAATAAGAGTCAATAAAAGAAAGTGATTAGAGGGTTTAAAAAAAAAGGTGGAGTTAGCGCCCTGCAAGAACTCCAAACCTACCAATTACGTGTGCACATCTGGTTGCTCAAGACAGAAAGGCAGATGTTCCGAGTGGATTTTTTCCATGCTGACCTCACTGTTTCATGCCCATTCTGACATTAATAACACTGTGTGTGTGTATGTGTGTGTGTGTGTACTCCTACCTCATCAATTACAGGCTTCAAGGTAACAGCTAGGTAGCTCTTTCCCACAATCTTCATCATGTCATCAATACAGCGTGTTGCCAGTGAGTTGCCACGGAATATAGTGTTAGCCTCCCTGCATGAGCACAGAAGTACTTCATCAAGATTAAGTCTGTATTTGTGATCACATTTCTTTAAACATCACTCCAACATCCTCATTTCACTGTTTCACTTGTTGTCTGTGATTATATTACTAATAAAAAAACAAACAGAAAGGTACTGAATTTTAATTATTTTTTATTCATTGATCTGTATGTATATATCTCTGAATCCATAATCCATTATATCTACCAAAAAAATCAGTTAGACAACTGCAGCTCATTCAGAACTCTGCTGCTCGAGTCCTCACAAAGACCAAAAAGG
>JBAMYA010046480.1:0-10997 GCA_037176975.1 Arrhamphus sclerolepis | reverse complement strand
GGCCCCTGTGGAGGCTTGAACCAGGAACCTTCTTGCTGTGAGGCAACAGTGCTGACCACTAAGCCACCGTGCTGCCCTGCCATGAAAGTACAATTTGTAAATATTGAAACCAGTCCACCTGATAGTTACATGAACTGACACATTTATGAGCAATACTTAACAATGAGATATAAGGGTGAGCTCTACAGAGGCCACAGGACTCGCAATTTAGCCAAAATATGAACGGGAACAAGGGTGGATATTCATAAGCATTCGTGGATGAGATGCAGATATTTTAAGGTCATGAGAGATATGAGACTCTGAAACGCTGCTCTGGTTTTGATCTCGGGCCCCATTTGAACTTTTTGAAAATGCTGCTTTCTTTTTGTAGCTGATGAATTAACGAACATTTATTTATTTATTTATTTATTCATTTATTTATTTAACAGCTCTTGTGCGTCTCTTTAGACTGGAACAGTAATGTGATTCTGACTCCAAGTTTCACCAGTTTACAAGGTGTTACAGAACAAAAATCTGTTGGAGTGTGCAGTCAAAGAAGGACTTATTCTTGTGCCTTTAGAACTTCAGAGAAATTTGTTTTGCTTGTTTGTTTTAATCATTCCTTCACTGGTAGAATTATGCTGCAAGTAAAACATAAATGGTTTATAGAGGGGAGCAGTGACTGCCTGAAGGTTGCAAAGCTTTTTTCTTTCTTTTTTTTTTTTTTTCTTTTTTTTTTGGGTGGGGGTGGGGGGTGCTGGTTTAAATTCACAAACTGGCGGGGAAATGGTGTGTAGGAGGAAAGATGAGTAACCATGTTTTCTCCCCCTCTGCTGCCCTCCAAGTGCCCCTGAGCCAGTCGATGAGCATCAGTGCTGGACTCATGCTACTCAATAAAACAGGCGGCCCCCCCAGTGCGTCATTGTTTGAATGTCTGAAGCTTCCCCTCCTCTGCATCTACTCCCCCAGGCAATCATAATTAAGGATCTGCTGTTAAATCATTTTCTTGCTAAAGGTTTGGAAATTCTGTACCGAGGATGACTCGATTTGAGTGTGCGGGGTAAGTCATCCTCATCAGAATGTATAAAGTGCAGCTGGTACTCAGTGTCTTTATTCGAGAAGTATAGCCACCTTTTTTAAGGAGTTCCCTGAGTCACAAAAGACGTAATAGTTCTCATCCAGCCCCCACAGAGTTCTCCTGATTGGCTGTTCATAAAAGCTCCACGAGAGGTGAAAAGCTTTGCACTGATATTTCTACATATTTGTGCATTTAGTGATATCTTGGCATAGGCTGAAGGAAAGAGGAGGAGGAGAGAGCCCAGTTCTGTCTGAAGGCAACAGAAACAGATTATTTTGTTGTTCCCTCTTTTTTCAGTTCTTAAAGTCCTTTTTAGAAATATTCACTCAATTAAGACAAGTTAAAAGCAGAGCAATAAAAATACAATTCTTAATTGATGAGCTTTCAAATCCTCTTCCTTTGAAGCCAAGCGAGCTGGATACTGGCTAGAGCAGGCTTTCCGTCTATCGCTCTGCACAAAAGTGAATAATAGAAATTCCCCTGAATTTTAACAGCTACCATAGAAACACAGGACCGTATACAGAGAGCTCCTACACATGAGCGAGTGATCATGCTGTTTTATGTAGAGTTAAGATATAAAAAAACAAAGGAAACTGTGTGAAAAACTAAGGCTAAAAACAACTCTAGGTCTATTATTATATAGCAGTGAGTGCAAATGTGACTCAAAGCAATTTTGATTGAGAGGTGAATATGTGTCTGCAGCGAAGTTGCAATTAAAATTAGCACTTGGGGCCATCAACCTATGTCAAACAAATTACTTTTTTAGGCCTTTTGTTTTGAACGCAGGGCTTATCAGAGACTTGTGAAAGTGATTTTAACTTTGTAAGTACAAAAAAAGAGTATTTGTCCAAGTATCTCCCTCTGATTGCTGCCAACAAACATGTTGTAACTCTGTACAAATCAGCCACCAACTCACATTGTATGGTTTACATCACGTAGTTCATCACTGAGAGTGTAGTGTGAGGACACCCCTGAATTGTCGGCTAAAACAGATGTAAGCTGGCGTCATCAGCATACCAACACGAAACACATTTAGTAGGCGTAGTATTTGTTTGTGCTGGAAAAACTTAAAAAAAATAATAACAATAATGCTGAAGGAGCAGGATGTGGTTCTGGTTTGGAGTAGGAGGTAAGTTATATTCATTCACATGTCATCACATGTTTTATTTTAATCAGTTACTCAATAGACAAAGTTGTAGGATTGCAGACAACGTTAGAAAATATTCTAAAGTGTTATTGAAGTGTTCCATGGCAGTCATCTTTCTTCTGCATCATGTGGTGAATACCGGACAGAAGAGAATAGATGGCAGCCAGATTTTTCCAAATGTACTCAACTAGTCATGACCGAGAGTGGCCACCTCTGTAAAAGCAGACGTTTTTGGCAGCTCACTGGTCTGAGCCCTGAGGTCCCAAAGGGCTCGTAAGGCCATTAAAAAACAAACTGAGTCCTTTATCAGACAATGAGAATGATTAACACCAAATGAAACACACTTGAGACAGTTGCCAGAAGTCCTAGAAGCTGAAGACAGCTTAAGCTTGTGCTAAACAAAGAACACAAATGGACTTGTTTTTTTTTTAGTTTTCAGGAGATCACTGTGTTCCACATGTTGGTTTTTATCTTGGTCAAGGGCAGTTCAGAACTTGCCACTGGAGCTTGTAAAGTGTCCTTCGGGACGTATCTGGTGACTTTGGAGGAGAACCAACTCGGCCCCACAGCACCCCCGACAGTTGGGCTGACATGTTGTGTTTTGATAAAACCTCAAACACCTCACACTATCTGCCAGTCACTGATTCGATCATGAGCTCCACTGTGTAACAACGTTTTCTAGTTTCAAATGTGAGGCCATCTGTGCCACAGCTAAAAATGAAGCCCGGAACAGGACAATGACTTCAATACCACCATCAGATCTGCAACACAGAGACTCAAAAAGAAAACCGAGATGTTGCAAAAGGTCCAGTGGCAGTAAACACCTTAATCTGACCAAAATGCTCCGTTGGGATCTTCAGAAAGCTGCAGATAAATAGTAAAAAATAGTGAAAACATAAGCCATGTAAACATTGTAAATACGAGTGGAGCAAAATTCCACTGACAGTGAGAACCTGATAATGTTGTACAGGAAACAAAGTTATTGTTGCTTAAGGCATTTCTACAAGACATTGAATCATTGAATCAAGGGATGCACTCCATTCTCCCACACACAGCTTCTGCTTTTTCTCTTATCTTTGTAAACAATAACTTTAAAGCAATACCAGAATCATATCTTACACAATGGTATTTACCTTATTTTAAGGCATGGTGATGAACCAGGTGATATTTGTATCCTGAAGCATAAGACCTGAATAGAAAGAGTGTAGTTTATTTTCCCTGTCTTACTAAAAGTAATTTATTGAAGATTATAAAGCTCCATTTGTTAAAAAGTGATGGCCTCCTTTCATTCAGAACTTTTCATCTGTCTTTTAATGTTTCTCAGGGCTTCATTCAGATGTAATGATCCATTTTTGGTGAACAAAACTAACCAGGGATGACATCTTTTGTTAAGGAATGTTTTTATTTTATTTATTTTTAACCACAGATGATATACAAAGCCACACATGTCAACAATAGAAAAAAAATCTCTTTTTTTTCAAATTCAAGCAAACTTCAATCATGGTTGTGTTTTTTTAATCCATAAAAAGTTATAAATTCTTTCTGAAATTATTATTTTTTTCCTATTACACTTGTGGTGAAGGTTCTCAGTGGTGGGAAGCAAAAGTTATTTTGTGACATTTAACTTTCAAACGCACAATGGTGCTCTGAGTGCCACTTTGGTGACTGTACAATCTGGTGACGAGTGGAGAGAAAACCAGTGAATAGAAACAACAGCTGTTTGAGGACAGCGTGCAGCACCACCCAAGGAGAAAGTGGAACCAACCAAGTCCACACACAAACAGACAAAGGCAATACCCAAGATAAGTTACACACCAGTAATTTCTATAGAGGAGCAGAAATTATGAATGCCTTTTATTTCAACATCTCATGTTCTAAATAATAAATTCAAAACATTCTTCCATTCATGATATCTATCCAGTAAAAGCAGGAAAGGGCTTCATTGCTTTGCTTCTTGTATTCTCTGTGGTGGGATTTCTTATCATCCTTTCTCCAGCTGTTTACCACTTTTCACTTGCTTGTTCATGTACACACAAACTACAAATATAGCACGTATATATTCAAGGCCATTACGTGTAGAAGATGCTGGTTTCACCTGTTGAATTTCATGAGGAGGATTTACTGCTGCTCCTCTCAGACCAGCCTCGGCCAGCTCTTCTTTCAACATAAACATTAGCGACAGAGTGGGGAGCTGTCCAGCATGATGGAGATGGAGGGAAACACTCCGACCCACGCTGAGGGGGAGACGGGTGCGCGGGGACTTGATCTGTGTGGCAACAATGGATTAGGCCTTTGCTGTGGTAATATATCTTCATTAAATTTGTTTTGCTGAAGTGGTTTCTGAAGGCATGTGTGGAGAGCAAAGAAGGGGGAGAAAAGAGATTTAGGGGGAGGAGATTTGTAAGGAGGAGGACAGCTGTATGCCCCCCTCATGGATCATCTGGAAGAGCAGCTGGTGCTTCCCTACCTTTTGGCTCTTCCTCTTCCCTTCTTCCCTACTCCCCCTCTCTCGCCCTCCGCTGCCAGCTCAAATTACCCAACATCTTCATTAATGTTTCATTACAGCTGAGTCAGCCTGTAGCCCACTGTCACATTAGAATATAAGCCTGGATGTGTGTGCATCTCTTTCAGAGGCCTGGCTCGCTCTCTGTTTAACAGCATTTGCAAAGATGGATTTCTAAGAAGGTGTGGAAAACTATTCATCTAGTCCTGTACATCTACAGCACTTCTTTCTGTTAACAATATAATTGTATTTGTAATGTCAATAGAAAAAAGTTTGAAGGAGTTAATCAATAATTATAATAACAAGGCAGTGAAAGTCTTTTTCTTTTTTTTCTTCGTATTTGGCTCTGACCTGCCACCTCTGATGTCGTCCTCTTGGATCAACACGTTGGTATGGAGTTAGAACAGTCTCAATGGGGCACGAATGCACAGCACGATGCGCAAATGCACAAGATGAGTCATAAATGCGCACGACATGATTCACAAATGCACAGGAAGATTCACACATGTATTTCTGATGCACACACAAATCTAACTCGGGGGTTTGACCAGGTATGGACCCGACGAACCATCAACCTGGAGTGATCGCTAAGAAGTGTGTACATGGACGCGATGATGTCAGTGATGTAGGCTTCTGGAGCTCCTCTGCTCCACCACTACTCCTCGGCTCGCTGGCAACCATGACTTGCTTGTCAGAAAGACGTCATTCTCAAACATGTCTGACCAAAAGCATCCGCTCACCGCGGGATGTTTGTGTAAAAACAAAACAAAATAAACAAAAAAAACTTCATAACCTTTTTCACCTCAATCGAAAACAATCAATTTGATTGAAAATATTACTTTTTTAATTGAAGATAGCGCTGTTTGAATGGTTTAATGTGATTGGATTGTGAGTAAATTGGTTCCCACATGGGATGCGTTCTTTTGATGAAAGAAAGAAAGAAGATATCTGATTGGTTGCAGATCATTCCTGTTCGAAAAAATGCATTTCTGAGTTGGAGCCACGGCAGGACAGTCTCAAAATTCACTTGCAAATGCTGCAAAGTCCAGAGACCATAAGCCATTTGTAAATTGAGTTATATTTGTGTGTCCATCAGAAATAAATGTGTGAATCTTGTCCTGTGCATTTGCGAATCTTGTCGTGCATTTGCAAATCATCTTTTGCATTTATTAATCTTGTCCTGTGCATTTGCGCATCGTGTTGTGCATTCGTGCCTGTTGAGACTGTTCTAACGCCATAGACCAATGAAGTATTTAAATTAAATTCCTTACAGTGTAATTTGCTTTACTTGTATAGCGCCAATTCACATCAAACAACTCAAGACACTTTACACAAAAAGCACACCGATTATAAAATTAAATACAAGTCCATTTCGATCCAATTACATTCCAGTTCATTTAGACACTCTAAATTCAATAAATATAACTAGTAGGTGTAATTGGAATGAAACCTGAAGAATGGATGTATGTGAGCCCAAATTGCTGGTGTTGCCACATTTGTGCGACCGTGGAGGTTGCTCCCAGCTGGTGCAGATGGAGGACAATGGCTACGCGGCGTAACCTGTCCTGACTGCAGCTGCCATCCTCCAACAACATGTAAGGTCACATGTCATGGTGACATTTAAAAGCACCAAGGTGTTGGAACAGGATTTCTTACCAGTATGGATTCCTTCATGATTGTCATGAGTAGCATCAAGCTGGCATAAATTCGAACACATTTAAACACTCCTGAATATAATTATAAGTATACACTGGTGAGGCATCCACACATGCACCCCCAAACCTCTGGGGATTTGATGCACAGGTGGGGTTTAGCTTCCAAAAGCATAATTGCAAACTTTCACAGCACAACACAAAAACAGAGTTGGAATGAAAACGTCTAGGGCTGGTGTAACTCAGTGAATTTTAGAACTCAGTGATGCATTGCTTAGTGTTGCCACAAGCCCCGCCCTTTCCTGCTCTTGACCCTGGAGCGCTCCAAAACACTGAGCCCTTGCAGAGAGTGATACACGGGAGATGGTTGCTAACCTCCATCAGAAAAAAAAAAAAAACTCAGAGAAAACAAGACAAATTGAGCTGGTGTCCACTCCAGAGAGGATCTTGAAGGAACAGAACCGACCCTTTTGTGAATATATTGAACTTTGGAATTATCACGATTTGTATCAGTGTGGGTGAAGCAGACCAAATCCCCCTCTCAGTGCTGAACACTAGAAGCGTCCTGGCTAGTTTTTTTTTTTTTTTTTTTAATTTTTTTTATTTCTTCCTGCCAGGGTAGATGTCGAGTCTTCCCTTTTGAACAGACCTAGAGCCCTTATGATTAGCCTGGGAGAACAGGGGGTTGTTCGATCAAAAACCATTTAAACTGTGTGGTAGGACTACCTGCACTACTTACAAACTCTGACTCTTTGGATTGACCTGACTTGAAGTCTTGACTATTTAAGTTGGCTGGACTAATGTTTATCTGAGCTCAGATACGACACTGTGTACTATTATTGTATTCCATTTTATATTCATATTGTTATTTTAATACCTGGGAATATGCTGTTAACAGTTGTTGTACTGTTCAATACAAGTTAGAGCAACTTATCTGTGGCTCCTCATTCTTCTACTCTGCACTACTTACCTTAACCCTCCTACAAAGCTCGCTATTGGCCCAGTCTTTTTTCCTACTTACGTGTCCTTACTATATCCTAAACTGGCTACACTGCTGTAGTGACAGTGCTTTTTGAAGGTAGAAAATTACAGCTTTAATATGACTTAGCTTGTGTAAAAGAACATACATTCAGAAAATACAGAAATTTAAATGTGTTTGTTGTATTCAAACAAAATTATTTTCATGGAGTATATTAACTTCAGCACATTTGTAAGTGTGACTTCAGATCAAAAAACTGAACACCTTTTTTTTCTGAATTTGACTGTGTGTGACTTGTTTTTGTTTTTTTTTGTTTTGTTTTTTTTATTTTAACCTTCCACCATCTGTCCACCCTGCCATGGAAAAGTGCGTCAGAGGAGATTAATAAAAGACAGTCAATTTACAAATCATCTGCTGCACATTTTCCTGTTTATCCTCCACCCCTTGCTGACTCCTAACCTCCATACTTCTGTCATCTCACTGTCAGTCTCTTTCTCTCCCTCTTCATCTCTCTTTTTTTCCCACTTTCACTCATAAACAGCAGAGTGGTCAAATTGCAGGGAAGCTTCAAAGAGCAGACCATTTATCCAGCTCTGAACACTGGAAACTTGCCACAGGTGCAATGAAGCACAATAAGTCTTTCTCTTACAAATGCACACGTTTTCCTTTGCAGTAGAGAATTCAATCCATACATTGTGTATGTGTGTATGTGTGTGTGAGCGTGTGTGTTAGAGGTTATAAATGTCTTTGAGATTGTGCCGTCATTTGAATTCGGGAAAGATAAATAGTGATGCTGGGTAAGCTTTATAACTTGTTCTGCAGGCAGTCCTCATCCAACATGCTCTTTTAGGTCCTCTCTCATGGACATGTGAACACATATGCATGATCTCTTTGCAAGTTTCTACACGTTTCCTCTTACAATCTTGTTTTTTTTTTGTTGTTTTATTGGTTTTCTTTACTTAGTTTTCCTGTTTACTTTCTTCTGCTCGCCCCTATTTCTCATCTCTGCATCCTTGCTTTTCCTGTGCCAGCACCCTGCTCATGTTTGTTGTCTTAACAGCCACCCTCAGTGGGGATTTTGTATTGGCTGTAATATGTTGTATGCCTGTTCTGTGCCACCTGTGTCAGCTGGCACTCTTGTCCTTCAGCGCCATGTCACACACTGAGCCCATAATGCATCTACATCTCAACCGCGAGGAGGAAAGTAGGCGTTTGCTCTGATTGTGCGTGTTTGTGTGAAATATGGTTGGGAATGCACTTGCACATTCAGGCTCCATGAATTTCAATGTGATGTTATCTATGGCAGCTGGTGACAGCTCCTGATATGACTCCAGAGCCCTAGCCCCCAGACAAGCAATGACTTACATATTTACCTGATAAGCAAGCTCAGTGCTCTATCTTTTTATTTCACTAACAAAATTCCAAAACTTAGATTTTCTTTTCTATTTTTCAGCCATTATTTTGTAGAGTTGCTAGTGTATCTTAGATCATTGTCCTGTTGTGTCACTTAATTTCAATTTCAAGCTTTAGCATAACGGGTATATTACTATGTTTAATCTTGCAACAGTCCAAGCACAAGTAGAAAAAGTTCTGAGTGAATCCTGAATGTGCAGGTGGATTATGAAGTGAAGCAGAGCACATTTACAAGCAAGCAGCAACTTTTTTGCATGAGGGCATATCTAAGACCCTCATGCAAAAAAAAAAAAAAAAAAAAGACGGCATAGGACATCATTTAAGACGGCCTGTGGTTTGTTCAGATGTAGTTTTAATGGAACTCAGTTGTCCTTTCATGTTGCTTTTAATCATAGCCTACCAGCATTTTTTTTCTTGAGGGTTTTGTGGAGGTTCAGAGACTCACAGCAAAGATCTTCAGGTTGGAGAATTATTTTTCTATTTTTCTGGTTAGACCCACCCCCACACATAAGTGTGAGCTATGTGGTAGCCAGCGACAGCAGCATATCTGAAGGACTGTCTGGCGTCTTCAGATGATGAATTCATTGCTAAATTATGACCTGCTGAAACCAGCCTGTTCCCAACTGACTGGAATGACTGACAGTCAGGACGTGCAGTCTCTTATCACATGCACGCACTGACAAAGAGGGACACTTGGAGTCAGTTTCACTTGGGATGCGTGTCAATGTTGACCTGAAAATGACATGAATTGTGTTTATTTTTATACGTCAACAACATGTGAATTTTCCTCTCTTTAGCTTGATGAATTGTGTTTGCTGCAAAGAGGACATCAATCTCCTCAGTGTGAAATTTCTAAATTGTTGACTGCTGAAGGAAAAGGGGGTGATATTGATGAGCAAACAATTTATTAACATATTTGCTAAAATGTTACCATATGCTAGCAGTTGTATTTAAGATATGAGTCATGAAAAACTTTGAAAAACCTTTTGTGTTTTCTTTGGCTCCTAATACGTACAATTTTGAGAAAATTAAAAATAAAAATTTAAAGCCACAGGGTGTTGTACTAGTGTGGATGTATGTTTATGTCATTAAAAAAGTTGCACGAGGCTACAAACTCTGAGACAAGCTGATTAAATTCTTTACCATTGCACCTTGCACTTTGTTTTCTGTCAGTGTCTCAGAGCTACAGAACTGAAACTGCATCTAGGAATGACAACAGCCTGTAAAGGGCAAGCCTATAAGCTATGACAAAATGAAGGTATGGCATTACCGTGCAAAAAATTCATGTTTAAATATCTTTAAATATCTTTTTAAATATTTGATCAAATGGTTAAATGTAAAGATTACACATTTCTTGGGGTGGCCTCTCACATTCCTGTTTTTCTCCATTCCTGGCTGTTTCTGACTGCTTAAAGTTGCTGACTTGAGTCTCTCATTGTTTAGGTAAAGCAATGCACGGGAACAGATAACTCAAAACATTGACAGGTTAACAAGTCTTTCTCATAATCTGGCTTTACCAAATAAGACAAAGACTTACACACAGAACCCCTCCTTTTTGGGTAGAAAGACAACAGAAGCTCACTGTTCTGCATCCACTTCCCATCGCAAGTTGGTGTTAGTGAACCTCTGGCTGGAAAAATATTGTACACGATAAAATAAAGCTTGAATTGACATATAATTCTGTTCTCTGTTTCTTCTTTTGGTGCAGCAGATAAGAACACAACAATTCTTAACACTTCCATCCCCAGTTTGTCCTATTCAGGCTGACTGGGAATCTGATAGAGACTATTCCAGCTGTCTTCAGTTGATGCTACACCTCAGACAAGTCACCAAGACCAGTCAGCAGGGCACCAGTATGAACCTATACATGTATTTTTTTTTTTTCTTGGTGACTTCATTTTATCTAATATTCATTAACTTTTGCATTTCAATCCTGCAACACATTGTGAAAAAGGTAGGACAACAAAGCTTTTACCACTTTGTAATGATGCCATTCCTTCTCCCAAAATATAAAAGGCATTTTAGCATTGAGGAACCCAAATATGTATTTATACTAGCAGGGGGTCAATGGTTAAAAAAAAAAACTAAAAACTAAGAGGCTAGAAACTGGGAGGCGGATAATTGGAGACACACATCAACTATCTGGGGCCCATTTCACAAAGGAAGTTCAACAAACTCCGAGTCAAAAAACTAACTCAGAGTCAACAAACTCTGAGATCAGAGACTCTGAGTTTTTGGTTTCAGAA
>JBAMYA010046479.1:0-10999 GCA_037176975.1 Arrhamphus sclerolepis | reverse complement strand
GCTCTGAGCTTCCCGTGAAACGTGCACACGTCAGCACGCGCTCAGAATGTTCTAATAAGCCAATGGCCTTTCTAACAATATTAAATAAATGTTTAAAAGAGTGTAAATATTCCTTAATGTGACTAAAATTGGATGGATTACTGACAGTTCGTCCTTGGCAGTGATGTTCTGGTTGAATTGATCCTCATGGGAACAGCAGCTGGTGCTGGTGGTTGAGAAAAAGTTCTTCTCTGGATCAATATCATTTCCCAAATCATTTAAATTATGGTCAGTATGTTCAAATGCTGTTAGTTCTAACTGATCAGGTAAATGTCTCCAGTGTGGGAGGTTGTTTCCATACGTGAGTGAATCAGATCTGTCCACGTTTGCTGTCATAACGTGTATGTTAGTCGGTGTCCATGTCCAGCTGTGAATCTCACTTGAATTTATCCAGCTCCTCCAAACTTCTGATCACCAGTACCTTTGCTTCTTCCAGTGTTCCCAGTAATGTGATGAATATCTTGCAGTTTGACGTCCACGTGTTTTGTGTTTTCTTCTGCTTCCTCAGCTCTCTTGCCTGCCTGGCTATGTCAGCGTTGTCCTTGGTAAGATGTTCATTTGGAAAAACATTTGACCCTTCCAGTTCTCTTCCCTGTTTGAGGAATGCAGCCTTGTGTTTTCAGTTAACAGACCTCAGGATGATATTTCTCCTAGATGAGGTGACACGCCTCAATGTCCCTGCTATCCAGGGCAAAGCCTTTGGAGTGTAGGGAGGCAACAACCTGTTGCTCCATCGCAGCAGTGTCTCCCGTACTGTCACCGCTCACAGCCCGGGTGTAAGGCCGTGGTTGATGGATAGCCCAGTGATGATGATGTCATCTATTGCTCCAACTCTGCAACTCAGTTTTCCCAATAAATGAGTCTCTTATCTTTTTCAGGGCATTGAATTTTCAAACTCTTTACCTCCTCAACCAGATCCAAGATGTTATTTTGTTGCAGTCTCATTGCCGACACTTCTGTTGTGAGGACGTCCAGCAACTTTTCCTTCACTTCATCAGCTGTCAGTGGTTTTTTCGGACCCATACTGCTTATCCTTTTCTTAAACGTATTAAACTGTTTAACAACCATTTCTTTTTCCCTGAGTAGCACTTTAAGTTCTGACGATCAAATGCAAATGTCGCTGGTCCAAAACCAAACAGAAAGCAGCAGAGACGTATAAATGAGCAGCAGATGATCAAAAATGATGGCGACATGGCAGGATAGAGCCTCTTAGAAGTAAAGATGGACAGATGCAAGTTCATCAATCTGCCAAAAAACAAAGCAAAACATAAACATATACAACTTATGAAACAATTTCATAACAATCTTCATCTACAGTACATAATATTATCAAAGTATTCAAAGAATCTGGAGCAATGTCTGTGCTCAAGGGACAAGGCCAAAAACGAATACTGGCAGTGCTGCATTAAAACACAGGCACGATTCTGTAATGGAAATCATAGCAGGGCTCAGAAATCACTGTAAGAACACAGTTGTCTTTGCCATCAGCAAATTCAGGTTAAAGCTTTGTCATGCAAAAGAAAAGTAATTATGTTTGCATGATCCAGAAAAGCTCCTGTCTTCTCGGGGCCAAAACTCCTTTAAAATGAACCGAGGCAAAGTGGGAAAACTGCTCTGTGGTCAGATGTATTGAAATTTAAAATTCTTTCTGAAAACTATGGATGCTGCATCCTGCTGACTAGGAGAGGAACAATCTGGCTTGTTACCAGCACAGAACCCTCAGACCATCACTAATGCACCCTCAGTCCATTAGTGATGGTCTGAGACCAGTGGACTGTCGGTCAGAAGAGGTGATGCTACAGACTCGTAAACATCACCCCATCCCAACCTTGTGGGATGTTATGTCATTAAATTCAAATCCCCATCTTCTGCTTTTTTGTCCCGCTTACAATTATTGTTTGCCTGCTTGAACTAATGTGACCCATAACTCAGGCTAGCTTTTTCAAACTCACAGAGAACTTTGCTCTCTGCTGCATTACTCCTCTCTGTATCTGCTGCTTATTCTGATGAAAGGTGCCTCAACCAGCGACAGCAGAATGCTAACAGGACGGCGTTACTGATCACTCAGCTTTGTTCCCGCTATTTGCAGAGCATTCACTGTCACTTTTGTTGTGACATTTCTATAAACACGACTGAAGGAATAGCCCCCTGAGGCCGGCGTCACACTTACCGTTTAAACAATACATTGTTTACGTACATGAAGGCAATCTCAGGGGAATATGGAAACCTGAAATGTCTACAAACAAAGCAAATGTAAAATAAAAAAAAAAAAACTCTGAAATCAGCCCTGCTCTGAAGCATGAGCTTCCTTTTTCGCCAGCAGCCTGGGAGAAGGTGACCTATCATGCTCACTCACATACCTGCAATTTTATACCTGACCTCAGCCAGCTGTCTGCAGGCTGTAATGAGCAGCAGAGTGGAACCTTAACTGGCTTTTCTCGACCCTCACCTTGGAGCCTTGACACAGAACAGTATGCAAAAGCCTTTACTTCCTGATTCTAGTTTATACAAATACAGGCTTCATTCGCAGCAGCTGTTGCAGCAATGGCAGAAGGGAAACCGTATCGATATGGACTGATAGTGGCCGGAATGTGCGTGGTGGCAATCGGCCTCTTCATCATGGCCCAGGAGCGGCCGCAGGTCTACGTTACCATGTGCTTTCTGGGCGCCACCATGGTGTGTGTCGGGACTGTGTGGAGCCTCTGCCAGTGTTATCCTAAGGTAGATTCAAGGTGTGGGAGAGAAACATGAAAGCATAAGAACAACTAGATGCTTTCATGTGTGTCTTTATTAGGTCATCGTGACACCAGAGATTCAGAAGGAAGGCCTGGAAGATTTCTTTTGTGCTGCAGAAGAAAAAGATAAAAGGTACTGTCTCACACGCGACTGTCCTGGGCCTGCTGTTCATATCTCACTGATTCCCACAGCTCTGTCTAAGAACGTCAAGTGTCCATCTAGGCTGAACATGACAGCAGCAGCATGCTGGAGGAGGGGAGGGAAACTCACAACTTATTCTCTGAAGATACTGATTTTATCGTCTTTCAATCTTTGCTCATTGGAACATGGTTCAGAAGTGTGGAATAAAAGGAAAAAGAGCGATAGCAGCCTCAAAAGTAGTGACTAAAAATGACTTAATTACTTGGAAACATCAGAGCAGAAGACCATGGGTTTTCTCCTGATTAAAGCACTGATTTGTAGCAGCAGCCAGCAGCTAAAGGAGAAGGTTGTATTTTTATCCGCCACATGACTTTCTGTAATTACACAAGTGCTGTGCAGCCTGATAAAGACGTGCATGTTCAGCAAAGCTCCCCTTTAGTGGCAAAAAGTAAGAAAATGGGGACACTATGCTTGAACTGAACTTCTATTTCCGTCTCTCCCCTCCTCCCCACCCCCGTTTTATTCGGTCTCAGATCCACTGAGGCCCTTCCAAGTTCCTGTGGCCAGAAGCCGAACAGCAGCACACTTCCCCCTGAGGTGTACAAGAGTCAGTGTCACAGCTGTCCCACACTGCACCTGGTCTGAGAGAGAGAGAGGGACTGAAACAACCCAGGACAGCAAGAAAACCCTCTTCTTGTGCATCTTTAGTTTGCTTCTTTCTGGATGGCAGCCTTTTCACAAATACTTGTTTGGAATGTGCTTTTTTTAACAGCTGTGGGAAACAAGGAATCACTTATGAAACAGTGCTGCATCATTTTGCTGCATTATGAAATGGCTAATAAAGTTAAGAATTTTACATGATTTTCCCACAAGATGGTGCTGTTCACTAGCAGCATGTGTATGTGTGTTAGTACACTTGAAGAAATTATTCAATTTAAATAATTTCTGATGATGCAGTTTGGTTTTCCAAGCTGGGGGTCTTGCAGAAGATCAACAGGCGTAGGAAGTTTAAGAAAGATCCTACAGGTCTCCTCTACTTGGTAGATCAGCGTACCTGCCCAGCAGCACTGGCTAAAGAATTACATCAGTTACATGACTAGAATTATTCAAAAACAAAAACAACAACAAATTAATCACATTAAAAGTCCTGTACTGTAAATATACTGATACATTATGTACAATTATGAAGAAAATGCGCTTTACTTCAATTGATTTAATTTTACTTTAATTTATTAAGGGAAGGATGCTCAGTGGCAGTGTTTGGCCATGAACCAGAAGGTTGGTGGTTCCTCCTGTAGCCACTAAAGCGTCCTTGTGCAAGACACTGAGTCCCCAGTTGCTCCTGGTTGTCTGACCAGTGCTGTTGTATGGCAGCTCCGCCGACAACCGGTGTGTGAATCTGTGTGTGAGAGTGGGTGAATGTCGACAGTGTAAAGTGCTTTGAAGCTGTAGAAATAAGGATGTAAGGCTCTACGAGCGTGAGCCATTTACCATCAATCAGAATAAAGGTGGGACAGTCAAGCTATTACCCCTTTATAATGTTGACATTCTTTCACAAAGCAAAGTTGTTCTGGCATCGAGGACACGTGGCAATGAAGCATCTAAGGTTTTTGTCACCATTCAGCTGGTACCAACGTTGTCTAAATGACCTTTCTAGACAGAAGAGGGTCAAACACTCAAGCAATATCTGCAAAAAACAAAACTGTGTGTAACACAGCTGGCTGTACATACATACATACATATATATATATATATATATATATATATATACATACATACACACACGCATATAATGGTAGTATCAAGGGTTGTAAACTTGGGGACCCAGAAATGCCACCAATACACAGATGCTTGGTTTTAATCGAAAAAACTAAAGGGTAGACTGCAGCTCTGAATACTGGACCGTAGGGACTGGTTGAAGATCTGTCAGGTTATGGCAGACATGATGAGGATGTTCCTGGAAAAGGTGTGGTTTAGATAAGGGTCCAGATAGGTGATGGGATCTTCAGTGATTGAGGGGGAGAGAGGAATCAGCTGTCAGAGTGGGATCCAGAGAGCCAGGCAGGGGTCACACTGTTAACGGTCTGGGGGCAAAAACAGGGGTACAGAATTGTCCAAAAATCTTGAGAAATCTGAGGGCTGGATCTCTTTGGCTGATTGCTTCAGATAATCTGGCACAAGTGTTGTGGCTGGGAGAGACTTATATACAGGTGGAGATGGTTAGACAAACAGGTGAGCCTGGTTTAGTGACTGGGAGTTTGAGGGCAAGGAGAGCGATGAGAAAAGCAAAACCAAAGAAAACATGACATGACTAGGCCAGGAACAGGGATCATGGCAGGTAGTTTTGTTTTGTGTTTTGAGGAACACTGTTTTATGTCATAGTCTACCAACAAACTTAACACAAAATGTGAAATATTTTGGCTTTGTACTATCTGTAACAAAAGTGATGATTGCTTTTGTATTTACTCAGTGCAGGGAACTGTCCCCTGTGGCTCTTAAATCATTTTTATGCCTACTCGTAACGTAATTTGATAGCAGAATGTTGCTGTCTGAACTTGAGTACAACAGAAACTAATGATTCTTAATCATATTCATTTTTTTTTTTTAAATCAGCAAAAATCCAATCACTGCAGCTCCGTGACCAAACTCGTCGTGTATCATCTGTCAGTTCACTCACTGTTTCAAGTGTGCTTTTCATTCAATTATACTGGTTTTCAACTACCCTGTTCAGTGTAATCTTTACAATTCTTTATTTGTTAAGTAACCAAAACTGTAGAAAACTGTAGAACTGGAGAAAAACATAGTCATGAAAAGAAACAAGCGAACAAAACTTTCACATTTGTAGTTTAATGTAGTACTTTGTGTTCTACCTGATGTTAAACTGAGTAATGACATCAGTGTAATTCAGATAAAAAATTACCCCACATTGCAGATTAAAAAAAAACAAACATGCACCACAATGCGAGACACGTGCCGCAGAGATAAGCGAGCAGGGACTGATGCAAAAGCTGCTAGAAACGTTATAATGTTGCGGCTATGTTTTAGACGGAGTCTGAGACCCTGGTGACATTTTCAGGGTCAGTTCTTCAAACCTGACGACACTCAGATAGAAATCAGACTACATTTGTGCGTAAAAGGTTTTACTTCCTTTCCAAATCACATGTTACTTTTTTTAATAAGAACGTAATAAAAATCATCTGATTGTAGAGAGTCCTACAAGTCAAATACAACCTCAGCTGAACAGCAACATAGCTTCACCGTGCCATTATTTAATAGAAAGTAATCCAAAATAAAAGAAATCATGTGTGCTTGTCATAATAACTTATTGTAGCAGAATACTAACTTGCTGCAGTTGCTTCCTGTATGATTTTTTTTTTAATCAGATTCTCACATTATTTTTTAGAACGTTTGGAGTATTACAGGAAATTTCTTCTCAACAACATTAATGCAGAGCTGGTCCCAAGTCCAGATACATGCATGGCAGGAAGGACATCTGATTTAAAAACCTATGTGGAGCTAACCATGCAAATCACAAGACCTATGAACCCCATACTGGGTTAACGGTGCTGGTGGAAACTGGTCTACTGTCGGTCAAAAAAGGAGAGAAGGAAGACGTGTCCGTAGGCAAGGAGAAAAGAGGAAAAGTAAGAGACTAGGGCTGAGAGTAGGCACCTAGAATGAATCCTCACTCTGTCATCAGATAAAGGGGTGTCTGAAGCTAGAAACTGAATGTGTGATGTTCAGTGTTGCTGACGCTTATGTGGAAGCTGAACGACGAAGAGTGTTGTGTGGTTGTCAGAGAGGAGTTGAGACAGGCTCTGGGTGGACAGAAGAACATGGAGTTGCAGCATAAAGTGAAAGCAGATGTGGTAATGGCCAAACAAAGGGCCTATGATGATTTAAGACGGACTTATACAGGTTTCTGGGGCAGCGAGATAGAAATGGAAGGATGTGCAGCAGGCTAAGGTGATGAAGCGTAGAGATGTAAATATATTCACAGACGCCAGATGTGAGATGGGAGGATGGAAAGAGTACTTTGAAGAGTTGATGAATGAGGAAAATGAAGGAGACCAAAGAGTATGGGGGTGACCGCTGGTCCTGATGATATACCTGCAGAGGTATGAAGGTGTCTAGGGGAGGTGGCTGCAGGGTTTTTGACCAGGACATTCAACAAGATCTTAGAGAGTTAGAGGATGGCTGAGGAACGGAGGAGAAGAGTGCTGGTGCTGAGTTTTTTAAGAACAAAGGAGACGTGAGTTGTGGCGACTACAGAGGAATGAAGTTGATGAGCCATACAATGAAGTTATGGGAAAGAGCAGTGGAAGCTGGACTAAAGGAAGAAGTGAGCATTTATGAACAATAGCAGTTTCACGCACAAAAAAAAAGAGTGTTATAGATGCAACATTTGCCTTGAGAATGTTGATAGAAAAGTAGAGAAGGTCAGAACGAGCTGTGTTGTCTTTGTAGATCTTATGACAGGGTGCTGAGAGAGGAGTTATAGCAAGAACCTCCACGGATTATGATGTTTGCAGACGACACTTTGATCTGTAGTGAGAGCAGGGAGCAGGTGGAGGAACATCTAGAGAGGTGGAGGTATGGAAAGAAGAGAAAGGAGGATTAGCCTCTATAAAACAGAATACATGTGTTTGAATGAGAGGAACTCAAGCAGAGCACTGAGGCTATAGGGAGCAGTGACAAAGAAGGCGGAGGGTTTTAAGGACTTAGTGTCAACAGTCCAGAGCAACGGAGAGTGTGGATGTGAGATAAAAGAGTATTAACTGAAAAGAAAGGTGTACAAGATGGTGGTGAGACCTGTAGTCATATATGGTTTCGAGACTGTGGCACTTAGGAAAAGGCAGAGTTGGAGGTAGCAGATGTTGAGGTTCGATGGATAGGATCAGGAATGAGGACATTAAAGGGACAGTACATGCTGGGTGTGTGTCAGAGAGGCTGATGTGCAGAAACAGTTACTCAGAGACCAGTGCTTATGTATTTCCCTCTTGGCATTATGTTAACAGACACCTGAATACTCCAGACTGGAAAGTTTACAAACTGTCTGCTTTTATAGAGGTCAGCACACCTGCTAATGAGCTAATCGTCAAGGACTGACAATTAGCAGCATCATGCTGCAGCTCAAAGGTATTTATAGCTCAAAAGTATGTGAAAACTACGCAGAAAAGCCTACAGGACCAGTTACATAACTTTGCAAACTGCCTCTTCACACAGTTTCTTAGTGCAACAACCAATCAGAGCAAAGAACAAGGTGATGTATTCAAAGTGACGCAAATGAGTCAGTGGGAGAATGTTGCAGAGAAGAGTTTGAATGGGAGAGATGCCAGTAAAATGAAACTGGAATTCAACGATCATTGCCTATTTTGCAAGAATTTGTGAATAACCAATGTACTCGAACGCTCAACCAAGTTCTTTGAAAAAGATAACCATTTGTGTTCTGTCTGACATTAGCTGGCTACATAATCACGTTCAGATTACTTCCTAAATAGTTTCTTTTAAAGTTAGAGGAAGGTCACGAGCCTCATCCACCACAATCCCTAAGAGATTGTCTTTAATCAACTGTTGATACCAAAGCCGCTGTTTAGCATCCAGACTACAACGCTGCAGCTCTGTCATCATCATCGTAAGCCCTCTAGAGACCTTCTACAAGGATAGACTGATTTGATTGAGTCCTCAAGACTTTCAGGCGGTCTAGCTACCCTCCACTGGGAGGTGGAGGGTAGCTAGTACCATTTGGAGAGTGAGGTGCACGTTAGGGAAGATCGCAGGAGTAGCATTCCCTGCATTGATTCAGATATGCCATCAGTTTGACACTAAAGCATAAACCAGGCTTTAATCACCTTTGACCCTCTTAAATCCTACTGAAGCTATAAGGGAGTATTTATACTGGCCTCTTGTTTTTATTTTTGTGATAAATATTTCTCATCGTCTTAATTTGTTGTCTGGAGTTGTATGTCCTTAATAGAGCCAATGATTATTCAATCCTAGTATTACATTACATTCGTCCACATTACTTTTTATTATGGTTGTTCATGAAAGGAAATGTAATTAAAAGAGCATGTAACTTTGCCCATAACTGCAGCCATGCATAGGTAAACAGCAGTGAACAGCTACAGTTACAGTATCTATACAATGTGTCCTGTTTTTAAATGTGTGACTGTGTGAAATGAATTCATTTCTTGGAAGTGAGTTGAACATTGAGAAACAGGGACACTTTAATTCAGATGTTCTGGTGTTTGTTTGTTTTTTATACAGCTCAGCACTTCATCCATCAGGCTCAACAGAATGGATGAAAATTTAATGATAATAAAATAACACAGTAACTGAATATAAAGTTAGCATTATGAGTTCAGGTAATAACAAGTGCATTATGCACAACAACACACTGTTCACATCAAGTTAAACCGACATCTACCATTCACTGCTTTCTCTGATTGACATGTAATAATCACGGGGTGTTTTTTCTTTCTTTTTTTTTTCCTGGTGGTGGTGGGGGTGTATGAAACATGACTCCTCCACAGTAAGAGGTGTTTTTAACGAGGACAATCATTCGATACAAAAGTGGTGGCGTGAGCCGCGGAGACGTCACCAGTCCCCGCCTTAAATTATAAGAATCAATTGTTGGATTTTTTTTTTTTTTTTGAATTTTTTTTTTTTTTGATATTTAAATCTCGTGTCGGTGGTTGAAGGCTGTCTGTCGGGCACAGGGGCGCAGGGGAGACACCAAAACATCTGTAGAAGCCAGGCAGAAATAAGAACTTACGTTTATTTTTATTTAAATTTTTATTCAACATTTATCTGGCTCGTTTCACTGGAAACAGTTCAAGAGGAGTGCAGAATGCGCCGCGCGTCCTGGACTGGATGGGCACTGTGTTTCCTGTGCGCATCTTCGGCGGTGTGCGCACAGGACTACCCGGAGGACGACGTGATGATCCTGGATCTGATCCGTGAGGACGGGACACAGCCTGAGACTGGAGCCGAGCCCGCAGCAGAGTTCCTCAAGTGCAACAAGGTAAGAGAAAAAAGAAAGAAAGAAAAAAGGATGCGACGCGTTTAAAGCGCATCCTTCCAGTCTGAGATCGTGATCAGTAGCCTATATAGAAATATTATTGATCTATAAAGGTTCTTGGTATCAGATGCACACGAACCTTACATGGAAACTTAATCACTTTTGATTTTTGCATCCACATTAATATTATCAGAGCGGTGGTCATGATATAGACTGAAGCACTGAAGCGCACAGACAATTATTAAATTACATCTTAAACAGAATCAATAGATGCGCGGAGACGCGAAAGTCACCTGCAGACTTGTGTATTTTTATTATCTATATCTTACTTGACTGCAGGCGGCATGGCGCATGCCCGGCCAGTACCTGGTCATACTGGATCCGGGGACGCACGAGTCTCAGATCCAGAGGACCATCAGGAGGCTGCGAGCCAAAGCTGCCAGGAGAGGATACCTGGTGGACATCCTGCAGACCTACTCCGGAGCCCTGCAAGGCTTCCTGGTCAAAATGAGCCGTGATGTCCTTCACCTGGTAAATAAATACCTCATACATACTCACCTGACATGTTAGGAAAAACCATGCAAATATAACAAAAACCAGCAACATTTACAGTTGCTGAGTCGAAATGAACACTGCAAAAAAGAGAAAAGATTGTATCTTATTTTACCCCCACAAGATTAACAAGACTGATAGAATGGTGCTCCACAGTAACTCAGACTTTTTGAGAAAGAAATAAATGATTCTTTGATGGGCAAGTCAGTTGCCTCATCTTAACCAAAAAGAGCATTTTGAGTTACTGCAGATATAACCGAAGGTAGAAAGACCCACAAACAAGAAGCAACTGAAGGCAGCATTATTTAAAGGAGCTTCCAGACACTCACTGGCTGGAAACAATGTTCCTCCAAGTGTTATTGTTATTATGTCACATTGAGAAAATGTTTGTGATCCTCTCAAAATGAAGGTGCTTTGCTTAAAATTATGTTATACACACACACACACACACACACACACCTGGGCCAAACACACCTTAGAATCCTAATATGTTTGACAAGAGCACCCTGT
>JBAMYA010046478.1:0-11000 GCA_037176975.1 Arrhamphus sclerolepis | reverse complement strand
TTTATACTGGTAACCAGTTCAAACAGGTGCCATTAATACAGGTAACAAGTGGAGGACAGAGGAGCCTCTTTAAGAAGAAGTTACAGGTCTGTGAGAGACAGAAATCTTGCTTGTTTGAAGGTGACCAAATACTTATTTTCCACCATGATTTACAAATAAATTCTTTAAAAATGAGACAATGTGATTTTCTGGATTTTTTTTCTCATTTGAGTTATACCTATGATGAAATTTACAGGCTTCTTTCTTCTTTTTAAGTGGGAAAACTTGCACAATTGCTGGCTGACAAATTACTTTTTTGGCCCACTGTGCATTATCATGTCAGTTGATTTTTATGTCGGGTTGTAACAAGTAGCTGATCACTGAGATGAGATGACATCATTTGTAACGAGACACCCAATGTCCAAATAAAACATGTGACAAGGTGTAAGCTGTGTCTCCCTGTATAGAAAGGTTCATCAATCAGATGTCACGATTCTGCAGTTTTTCTAACTTTACTGTGAAGTTGTCATGAACAAAAACAATGACATTTGTGGTCGTATCACTTTAAAAATGTTTGCACATGTTCCACTGGACACAGTGAAGCGTATTCAAATATTTCAAATATCATCACTCAACTAACTAGAGTAACTCAACAACTAAAACAATCTGATATGAAGTAAACTTAAACTAAATCCTAAAAATACATTTTAAAAGGATTGTACATTTTGTTTCTTTTACTATTTACAAAGTTTTCGTTATTGCACAAGGACCCCTTAATCTTCAAACAAATGCTGTTAGGACCACAGTTCCTATAAATGCAGGTTGGTGAAAGAAAAAAAGGTTGAAAAAAAAAGAATAAAACTGTGAGGTAGCACTCATACAAAACACATTTGGAGGTCATTATGGAATCAGCCATGCCGAATGACTCCTACAGGGTGAAACACTGCTTACAGTGTTTAAAGTGGATTTGATGAAAGCTTTCATTCAGTCCAGCTCATTAGTTTGAGCCTTGGATAGTACACAGAGTGAGATTACTCACTGCAAGCCTGCAGTTTTTTTTTCTTTTTGCCAGAAGGCTTGCTTTTTTATTTACTTCTATATAAAGGAATTCAAATCTTATGCAGAAGACCTGATGTGTTCGGAGAACAGAGCGCATGTTCACAATGTCAGCCTTCAGTTTGGAAAATGATAAATTTAGTCAATCTCTGGTGGAAAAACTTGAGATCCAACTTTCACATGTACTGTAATTCTTTAACAATCCTCTGCCCAGAAAGGATCTTGTTTTGATTCAGCAAAGCGATTGCTGATCAGATAGAAAAATAACAATCTGTACATGAAAAATAAAACAAAATTAAGAACAAAAAAGATGAGTCAGAGTTATGCCATTAAAATGACACCTGGTTGTACCTCAGAATTATTCTAGGTGGATACTAATGCTGTATTTCATCACAACCAGCGTGACTTTCAAAGTTAATTCATTACAAAGTTGAAATATCTCTTTCTTGCTTTCTTGGCTTTGTAGTGAGATGAATTTTGCAACTAAATACACAAGGACATTAAGATTTTTAACATCCTGCAAACATTGTGAAAGGATCTGTCTTAGCTCAAGCGGTGACATTTTCCAAATGTGAACATTTTCACCTAAGAAAGCTGATAAACACTCCTTTTGTCAGTATTCTTAACAGTTAAGATGATATATAGACTTATTCCATACATTCAGTTAAATGGAAAATGTGTGGATGGTTACTTTAAGATCCATTTTTAAGGCAACCTATTATTCTTTTCATTTTTTTTTCTCGACATACTGTACACTTAAAGCATTGTCAAGAAACTAAATATTTTAATTTCATGCATGTTAGGTATCTGGGGGAGAGCGGCAAAGTGAAGCACAACCTCAATGCAAGTTAAAAATGCATGCTGACAGATAACTCATTATTTAATGATTCGATTATAAATAGCTATTAATATCAATGTTCACTGTCTCAGAAGGGAAATAAAGACCCAGTTGTTAAAAAGACATCCATGTTGTCTCTGTCCCGCCTTGTAAAGGTGCTTTTGCCATTACACAGTTTTCACACTACTCGGCTCTCGTTTATTGCTTTGGTCTCGGTCGATTTCCATTATGATTTCGTGCCACCTCAATCTGGGTTGGGTCCTCGGAACAAGACGGTCCAAAACTCCAGTCACGTCTTTGTATGCGACAGAGAACTATGGAGGACATCGAGGCATTGCTGGACCAATGGTGTCAGTTTATTTGTTGCCATTTCAAATTTGTAGAAGTTTGCAGAGGTGAAATGCATGGTCCCTGTTCCTTGGTTTTAAATATGGTGGGTTTGAAGGAGTTGCTCTCAAGACTCCAGTCTGGTGACATTGTGTTTTCAGCTCGACTCAGCTTGGTTGGAACCTCTGCTGAGTAGATGCTAAAGAAAGAGGTACAAACAGGTACTATCACGTAGTGGAAAACACTTAAAACAGAGCTGAGCCGACTAAGTGCTATTGGGAAAGACCTATTAGTGAACAGCTGGTGTGGACCAGAGCAACATTTCTTCCATAGTATAAACGCAGAACAAATTCATGTGGGTAAGTGGAATGAAATGGAATAATTGAATTCAAAGAAAGGCACAATTTACCAACTGCATCTTTCAAAAAAAAATTCACAGTCAGATGAGCTACTCCAGCACAACTCCATGATGCTGAATACAATTAAAGCACATGTATGAAATGGATGGAAGGATGGAAGGATGGATGGATGGATGGATGGATGGTCTTTTTCAGCACTTTTTTTACCTTTTCACATTAATAATAGGTTTATACTAGGTCTGTGCTTGGCTGAAATGTTTTAAATGTCTTGATGAACTCTAGATCATTCTAATTCTCTCTACTCAACAAACACGCTGTCATTGGATTGAAACTTGTCACTGATAGTGTTGAAACCTTAATTCCAGGTCTGGTTTTAAACCACTTCAAAACCATTGGCCTATCTCACCTGTCACTGGCAGAGAAAGTTTCTGTCCATTCTAAACGTGGCATAAGAGAAGTCTATCACACTTTACCAGGATGAAGGTTTCGTTTGGTGCATGGCTTGTGTGTAAGAATGTGGGCTGTATGTAGAACAGTAAAGCCGGCTTCATTCAGGGAGTGCGGCATGTATGGAACATCATGATATTCACTTCATCTCCCATGTTAGCAAATCAAAGTGGCTGTTTGACATTCACATCTCAGCCATGGCTCAAACCGTGCTGCAGCTGCTTGACATTTAGAGTTTTGGCAGAGTACAGATTTTTCATGTGCAAGGTAAACATCAGAGAAAAGGTTTTTAAAAGTTATACAACTAAAACATTTGTCAGTTATCATTTTGACCTGAAAGCAGTACATATACACCTTTCACTGTTAAAAGGACTCTCTTTTTTTTGGTAAACTTTCATAGTGCTTTGGTCGCATATCAGACAAAGACCCTTGAACTGTGATTACTTAGTTTGGTTAGTAAGGTCTTGGTACTTCAAAACTTTATCCATTGGACAATAATGGCAGGCAATGTGTTACTGGTATCTGTCAAAGCTGTAAATGGTTTTATACCCCTTGGGTTAGATTCACTAAAAAGGGGAGAATCAACAAAGAGGAGAGGGAGGTATACGAACCATGTGGCATGACCAATCTTTGTCAAATTCAGTTTTCTTTCTAATTGTAACATACAAAAAAACAAGCATATCTGAAATTTGGGGTTTTACATGGCTGTGATGGCCGCTGCAAGAGCAGGAGCCACTGGGAATAGAGGAAACATTTTCACTCATGTTGATTTGTTTGAAATGCCAGTTGAAGATGCTATTAGAAAATATCAATTGCCAACATCTGTAGGACGACCAAACCTACAAACCGAAAAACAAAACAAAAATGAGAATAAACCGCGGTAAGGCAGGTAAAAGAAGCTGCAAGCCAAAGAAAATGAGCAGAAAAGAAGGCTTTTTTGGGCCTCCACTTCTCTTTATCTCTTTAACTTTTGTCGGTGGGATTCCAGTCTACATTTTCACTTGTGGTCATTAATGAGAAGAGAAATTAAGTAAATGTTCCAAGCCATGAAGGGTTTTAAAATATTCAGACTGCCCTATTTTTTTTAAAATAGCAGTCATTATCAGACAGAAGTGTATGTTGCAGATTGTGGGAACTATAGACACACATGATTATTTCTGACTATGACTACTTATACACTAGTCTATATTTGTTCAACAATGCTGTTTTAAATCAAAACTGATTTTCATCTACACTAGTATTTCTGCTCCATGTCAGAAAAGATCTGCATGCGTATTACACCACCACGTATCACATGTCCATCAATGCTCACTGGGTGTGCTTGCATGAGTGAAAACAGACTGAAAACTTCACTGGAAATAACATTTGATGCAGATTGTTCTTATAATAGCTCATTATGGCTTTCCCTATGAGCCTGGGTAATTTCAGTGTTATTGAATTCAGACCATGAATGTGTAACAGCTGATACAGAGAACGACAAAGTCAGCAATGTTTGCTGTTAGATCTTCATGTTGTTGTTTTGTTGTTTGCAGCATGATTAGGATGTATGTATAGTGACCTGGAGGAGGAAACAGCTACGTCATTGTTGCTTTATGTTTAGATGGATAAACTTTGGCTTATTCACGGAAGTCCACACAACTGGAAACAAGTCCCTTCAGATGCAAAAAAAACAAAAACAAACAAAAAAATATACAAAAGAAAAATCTTTAAATAATTGTAAGTCTAATGAGTGTGGACTAAGATCATTTTAATGTGCAGATGAGATGTGCTGTAAGTTGATTTAATTAGTTATACTTCTGCATTAAAACAAACTAACAAAAAAGAAAAATCAAGTTGGAAAGTATGAGCTGTTTCAGATCATACCAGAGTTTTGTTCAAACACATGTCACCACATAACTTGTTTGGCAGCACAGAGGCTGCTTGAAGGCTGTCTTTGTCCTGTCATTGCTTTACCACTGCCTATGCAGCCAAATGACATAATGCATGGTGATGGAAAGATTTTTCAGACTTTCTCCGAAACTAACGTCTCATAATGTTTCAGAAAAACCATTAAAACCGTTTGCGCCAGGTTATGTCGATGTGAGCCCTTCTTATTGCTTTAGACAAAAAAAACAACAACAAAAACATATAATGTGATATCTGTGGTTCAAGATATGTACAGTGGAGTGGAATAGATTCACAAAGTATGTTGCTCCTGCTTTACATCATTATAAAATTGTCATCTCCCACTTTTCGATAGTTGCTTTAATGCAATAAGCATCATCTTTGGATTGCGACTGGCGGTTTCATCAGGTTTGACATGCCAGCATGTTTATTCTCCTTCTGTAAAGACTAATGAAAGCACAGGATATTGTCAAAAGAAGCTGACATATGTTTGGCAGATCAAGTACACTTGTTTGGCATGATTAAAAGTATTGTTACAAACGGATACGTCGCAGCATGAGACCGCTAAAACATGATCTCCACTGAAAGTCAGTCTGCGAGGTTGACCTTTAGCCGACCCACTTATTTGAATGTTAAACACTGGAGCCATGCTTCTCCTCTGCTCCCATCTCCTTGCAGCCTCACAGCTTGTGTCCGAGAGCATTCATGCGCACGGAGTTTTGCAGTCATTCACCAACGTGACCCTGGGCCCTAACAGATAGAAGACGAAGCAGTCTCCTGTCTGACTCAGCTCAGGTCCACACTGTGGGCTGTCAAACCCTATCATCTTCATACACTCCTGCGATCAATACCTCACAGCCTCCTGACAGAGTGTGTTAGTGCAACACACCCCTCTTTCGCTCTCATTCTTAGCCAGAAAAAAGGCACAGACAAATACAGGGAGAGAAATCAAAGACCAAATATTTGTGCATTTAGTGACACATATTTTTATCTTTTCACTTTGAACATTGTGTTTACAGGAATATAAGGAAAACTGACTCATAAATCAAGATATTTCAAAGATTCCAGATGTTTGGAGCTCTACTTTTATGTGCAATGCTACATTTAACTTTCTCTCATCAGATGAAGTTTCTAACAGGGATATCTTGCAAATGTTAAAAGTTCTTGCAGCACATCTTGCACAAAGACTGTAATTTATAACTTGGAATGTGACCGTGTGAGACTTTCCAAAGAGTTTTGAAACAAAGCTCATCTTAAGAAACATTGGCTGACTGCGTACAGGGAAACTACACACATGACATATCTGAACTTTATCACCTTTCAAATCAATGTGATCATGCAAGAGCCCAACTAAAACCATTAAAAACAAAAATCCTCTCCTCATTTCGTAAATCAATTCAACTCAATGGAGAGGGGGTGGGGGGGTACTGAAACTGTGGACGGTACTTATCAATCACTGAAATGGCCTAAACAAGGCCAAACAAAGTCAAGTGAGGTTTATTCCTAAATGATTTATAAGTTGATGAAACTGTCATGCTTTTGACCACCTCACCAAACACTGACAAAGCTTTCATTTTAAAACTCAGGGCATTTTTCCCTTCAGGGTCCGATGGGGGCACAGTTAAAAAACTCTCCATTATTTGCTCTTTTCACAAAGACTGGATTTGACGTTTAGTAAGCAGAACTTTGGCTGATCAATTGCCAAAACCCTTCTGATTATATAAGATCGCTGATTTCACAAGTGGAAATTAAGCCTGTTAAAAGTTGAACCAGTGGAGTTGGGAATGGGAACAAAGATGGAAATTAATAGTAATAAAGCAAAAAAGGGTTTTGATACAGTAAATGGGTGCATCACTTCTAATCTATAGTGGATGAGAGTTCCTGTACAAAGTGACCTGTGGTCTACAGTGCAAACTGTCTCCTGAGGCCCTATATGTATGAGGCAATCTGGAGTGCAGTCATGATATTTCTTGCGTGTGTATGTGTGTGCGTACGTGTGTGTAGTCTAGCCTGCCATTAAAGCTGCCATAGCTGTTACAACATCGACTGCTTGCATTCCAGGGCTATGTGCCAGATCCCTTTTAAAAGACACACTCATGCACAGCGAGACACACAATTTCACACAGGCAGACACACACTTGCAAAATCAATAATCTTCAGTCTCACTTGACAAGCAAGTATGAGGGTTCCCTATCCTGCCAAGTTGTGATCCATGCCACAATTATTGTTTAACATTGCACATTGCAATTTTATTTTAAGCATTATTTATAGATGTTTGAAATTAAAACCAGTCAAAATTAAAACAGTTGGCTTTGAGCTCTCATATGTGCCTGAACTCAGATATTTCAAACAAACGTTGCAGATATTCAGTAGCTGCAAATGAGACATTCACATTTGAAAGACTGAAAGACATGATTTTTGATTTGAGGCCATGTGTAGACTCTAAGTTGATTTAAATCAACCATGAGTATCATATTTATGTTATTGTATAGGCCTACATGTACATGATGCTATTTATATAAGTCAGAAGAAACTTTTTACCTAAGTGTGAAAAAGTCCAGAAAATTAAATAAAACCAGTGTTGAGGAATTGAGGTATCAAGCACAGCTGTCCACAATAAAAACTTATTCTGCTGTGCATCATGAAATAATAACTTTTGTTTGACTCACCCGTGCTGACGTCCAGACAGAAGGGGTCCATTGTAAGGTGAGTCTGGCAGTCAGACGGATTCACAGATTGATGTCCTTCCCTGACGAGTGCAAACTTGTCCTGAAAATGAAATGAGGTCTACCTCAAACTTCTCTCTCTCTCCAAACTCCTTTTTTCTTCCTCTGTCTGTGTAAAGCTTATTTCCAAAGAATGGACAGTCCCCTGTTGCAGATCAATCTGTTGAGAGCTCTCCATTCTGGGCATTAGGAAATCCTGGCTTTCTTTAGTTCGAAGGCAATCGAAAGGCAGCAGTGCATGGCTCAGCTCCTAAAGAGGACTTTCTCATGCTCGCTGGTACCTTCCAGGACAATGCCACCGCTGACAGAGGTTTGTGGGCTTCAACACTCCTTTTTTTCACGATTGGGTTCTACAGCATCAATCAAGAACACAACTACAAAACATTATCAGGGCTTCACACACAGATGGCACATAAAATGTTAACATTACAAGGGCATAAATCATGTGCAGCAGACTGACTTGCATTTAAATATGTACTAAAAATATTTACTATAAAATTGTTTTTCTTCGTTTCAGCCAATATGCATGATTGGGAATATATTGTATCTAAAGATTATAAAATGTAGAAAATATTACAATGATCAAATGTGAAGGTCCATGATATTTCTGGAACTGTCGTACCAGTAGGAGGTTTCTGGTTTGAATCTCAGTTGGCAACTTTAAGTACAGAGTTTATGTGGTTCTCCGCATGCATGGGTGGGTTTTCTCCGAGTAGTTCAGCTTCCTCCTGCAGGTAATATGCAGATACTTTTAAACCACACGTTAAGGTGAATAGTGTTTCTAAACTGCAGGCGTGCAGAAGTTCATTCCTTTATTTCTGCTCCTCTGATGGACTGAAACTATCCAGAGTGTCCCTGTCTCTCACCCATTAACAGCTGGAATAAGGCTTCAACCCGACCTACCTGACCCTGAAAAGGATGAAGTGATACAGAAAATGGATGGACGGATTACATTATGTCACTTATTTTATTACTATTTATTCCTTTTCAATTCCAAACTTCATCCACACTTGATGCATCACACAGCCAAAGTTAACTCATATGAGTAACTGAGTAAAGTTGAAGAATAATCATTTTCACAGTGTTTCATGAAGGGCCTGATGTGTAGTGCCGAACATAAATCTGAAAGCTTGGACGGACCTACGATCTCATTCTATGTTATAGACTGTGACAAGAGGCCATGGACATATATGATATTATTTCACTTTTTGACATGTCAATTCAATTCAATTCAATTCAATTTATTTATATAGCGCCTATTTACGACAAGTCATCTCTAGGCGCTTGTCAGGGTTAGTAGTTCAGTCCCTGACCTGTAATGAGTCATTTCACTGTTTCATGTTCACTGTTATGCAGGTCATTGTCAAAATATATAGGATAGGAATATTCTTAATTTAAAAAAAAAAAAGGAAGCTTGACAGTGATTTGGATAAAATATTCCCCAAACTACCTGGAATGACAATAGATTTTTGTCAATCAACATGAAAAAAGTATATTAAAAAGTACCTTTTTTGTTATTAAAAAAAACAACTCAAATGCTCAATACTTTGTAGACTAATTTTTGCAAAATTTACAGCTTCAGTTCTGTTGGCATATGTCTTTATAACCATTTTAGCCACTGGGAGTTTTGCCCATAACTCAAGGAAAAACTTGCTTTTCATTCCTTTATTTTTTGCACTGCTCCTTTAATGCTCCATTTGTGTTACATGTGGTATTTTTGACGTAATGGCCAAAACATTCAGACGCAGTCTTGGCTATTTTATTATACATGAAAAATAATAATAAAAAAATATAAGTTAAAAAAAAGAGAAGAAAAGAAAAGATGAACTGATGCAGTTTTGAGTTAGAATTTATGTTCGGAGATGAGGGGATTTAACGTCAGCCTGGAGGATAAGTAACGAGGACAGAATGAACGAAAGCAGCATCCATGAAAATGTTAGTTGTTTCAAACTTTTCTTTAGTAAGAACACAATCTACAAAGTTACAAAGTTAATGTATACGGTCTGTTATTCTCACGATATATGATGCAGATAATTTTAAACCACAGGGTTTTTATTGCTCATTAGAATATTGAAGTTGAAATATAACAGTCTTATCTTAATCAATGGGCATTCTGTATGTTTATGCTTCAAATTTTGTCAGCGGGTTGTTTAAATTGACTGGCTGACAGAAGCCCATGCAGCGACTCAGGCTTTTACAGAATGCACCAGCAGTGCCGTGATGCTCTGGTGGATTCCTGACAGAGGTTTCTCAGACAACAGAGCGATAAAGAGATGTGTTCTTTTTTTTTTTTTCATTCATATTCATATCAAACAATTCACATTCACAACTTGGATGCTTTGTTGGGCAGAAGACAGGGCATTAAATATCTGGATCAAGTCCAGGCTTTTACATTTTTTCTGATTTATATCTCCAACCTCAAGGCTTCACAAGAAAAGTGTTTGGTGTTTCAAAAGCCAAGAATTGCCAGCGAAGTGTCCTCAGTTGAATTAGTGAGATTACGAGTTTGAGGTCAAGTGAATCATGAGGTAGTTTGCACCTTTACACCTCCTTATATGGTGGTTCCTGGATGGGTTTATGCTAATTATCAAGCTTCTTCAGTGTGCTGCAATCATTTGAGATTTTCCCAAATTTTACATGGCGTTCCTGGATCTGGAGAAGGACTTTAATTAAGGAGGTGATTTATGTGCAAATCTATTCTTAGAGTTAAGACAGACTTTATCAACGAGGTGCAATAGATGCAAAATGAGGAGGAAAGTTCTTGGTCCCTGCTTTCCCAGTACAGAACCAGTATAATGATTGGCAGGAAGCAGCAACCCTGAACTTTCCTCCTCATTTTGTGTCTATTAAAAATGGTATATTTGACATTTATAACTTGACTGGTATGTAGTTAAGCAAGCAAAATGGAAACGGAAAGACTTTCCTGTATAAGCAGAACTTCTTCTTCTTTTTTTTTTTTTTTAAGCACTTTTTGTGCACGTGTAAGGACTCTATCTCTTGGCCACTACCAGTGATATAACATTTGAGACTTGTTAGAGGCTTAAAATGACAGTTTATTCTATTATTGCCATCAAGTAATAGTTGATTTATTGCCTTAATATTCCTTCAACGGAGATGTTCTTCTTTTTCTTACTCAAAGAAATGTCTTTATATGTTTTTCTGCCTTGTTGATTTTAGTGTCATGCTTGCTATGATGTTAATAGGAATGCTGCTGATTACAATGACATCATAAAGGTGGTCTGGCTAGAAATTTACTCATCCCTTTCTTTTGTTTATTTTGACAGATTTTACCAAATATAGAAAGAAGGAGCAAAGGCAAGTGGGTCTTTAAAAGTCTTTATGTTCCCACAGCATTCAGACTTGCACATGGAATTGTATTTCTGA
>JBAMYA010046477.1:0-11000 GCA_037176975.1 Arrhamphus sclerolepis | reverse complement strand
ACACAGAAAGGCCCCTGTGGAGGCTCAAACCAGGAACCTTCTTGCTGTGAGGCAACAGTGCTGACCACTAAGCCACCATTCTGCCCTACTAGTAGCCAACTAATGCAAATAAAAAGTGGAAGGTCACGTTTGTGTCTACAACTTTAAAATATATGTAAGTTTACTGATTCAAGTCCACTGCATAATCCTAAGATATAATTTTGTACCAATGTTTGTGCAATGCATGTGTTTATAGTCACATAAAAGCTGATTAAAAATGGTCTGGTTGTTACTAGGTCTTAATATTTAGTAAATGCAACCTAAGATGAACAATAATGCACAACATACAGAAGTGTATGTACACCTTTACTGATCACAGATATTAAAAGGTTAGGTGCTGCTAATCAAATGTACCTGACTAATTATCATCCGCAAGTGTGAGCACCTCTATAAAAGTAGGAATTTGAAATAAATAATGGTATAGTGTATATCTAGTGTATTTTTCATCATGAGTTGTAATTGGCATAAAAATAAGTGTTCATAAATTTCTTTTTCAGTCTTAATAAATCCTCCCTAAAAAGGTTGTTTTGTGTTATTTGAGAAAAATGAACAGTTGCAATGCTTGGTTGATGTAAAATGCCGACCAAGTTGGTCTTGGTCAATTTTGTCTGTTTTGTAGGATATGTTCACAATGACTTTTTAACAGTACATTTACAATATATTTTCTGCAAAGATTTTATGATAATTCTTTTGTTTCTGTTCTGTGTTCTAGTCAATAAACTTGTGAAGAGTAGCAGAACATCTGCAGAGTTTTCATGAACAAAAGGTGTTTAACAAACTGCCAAGATGTTGTATATTGTGCACATATACTGAGGGCAGCATAGTGAAACAACATCATCAGTATGGAAGATAACGTAATAAATGCTTTAAACAGACAATGGGAAGTGAAGATGGAGCACTACGCATGAGATCTTGCTCTTCCAAAAGGTCAAAGGCTTCTTCCACTGGAGCCACAGCTGCAATAGCTCCTGCTAAAACATGGGCTGCTAAGGCACGCCTCCCATATTCAAAGTAAGAAAAGGCCCTAAAAGTAGTGACGGCCCAAATGGAAACAACAATGGACATGTTGTTGCTGCAGCAAGAAATGGCCCCAGTTATTGCCAAATCCTAGGTCCTAGAAGCTTCTGCAGGCTGCAGTGATCGAAGTAGTCACAGGTTTCACCTGGACCAACTCCTCATGACCCTATGGAGTACACAAAAGGAAGTGTTTGTGAACAGGCCAAAGAGCAGATAAAATGCAGTCCACACTGGTGCATCAGCCTCTTTATTATGAAACCAGACAGCTATCGAGAGGGGTCTAGCTGCGGACAAATGGAGCTCCACTTTTGGAACGGAAACATGTGACCTCCATTCCTTTCAAACCCTAATCCAAATGCTAACTCCGACCCCCAAGGACCAGATAGACATGAGTGATTTTGTCAGATATTTTGCTCATTTTGAGCTTTGATGAACAAAAGGTGTTTAACTCACTGCCAAGATATATGCAGCACATTTATTGAGGGCAGCATAGTTGGTCAGGCTTGCTGGAGGGCTTATGTTTTTTTTTCACTCTCCACTCAAAGATTAGGATCTATAAATGAAACCTTGACAGAAGAATGGCTGCAAATTTTTCACCTTGTGAAAATTTTGGGGAAAGCAAAATTTCAACACAGATGGTGAGGTGGTGAATTTAAGCCATATTTAATCTCATACATTTAACTTCAGTTCATATCAGACTTGTAGCCAATAATTTAGATTAACATTCTTTCCACATCCGCAGGGTGTATCTTCCAACGAGGTTGTTTAAGAAAGGAGAAACCCCTTACTGCATCAGTTAGGGTTAAATAACTTGTTGAAACATCATCTATGCAGTAATTAATGGGAGACTCTTACCTATTTGCTTAGTTAAATCCAGGTGATGACTTGTTCTTTTGCACGGCAGTGTATATGCACTATTTATGCAGCATGCAGCACTTTGCCTCCACAGTCCCACAGCAATAAACACTTTCTTATGTGGAGGAGCTCAGACTCAAAAGACAGATCTGAAAGTTGAGCCACTTCTGTCCCCAAATGCTACACAGATGTTTATTTTATCCAGGTTAATCTAATCTGTATTGATTCCAGTTTATTGCATGTGCTGCCTGAGTGAGCACTGCTGCCAGAAGCTTTGACCTTATTCTTTTCATGTGCACCACATAACAAATCCTCCACCTTCATGAGGGTTTTGTATCTCAGCAAGACTTATTAACTATGGTAGAAGTTATCATTGATCCATCCATGACCCTGCTAAGATCCCCAGACATTATCGAGCATGAGAGTGAGCTTTGTTGATCTTGATTTCTACACAGGATCACATACATGTCAAACACATTTATTACAGTTTATCTGTTGTACAATAGTGCCTTAAGTGTATCTGTCAGTATAGCATCCTCTGGATTTTCAAAAACCCAAAACAGGTCATGCAGTTTCATCTACATTTTGTATTGTGAGATGAATATAAAGCATATTTTTCCAGAGAGCACATCTTTTGAGTCGAAGGAAGGGAAGAGGTGTGCTCTACACTGAAATGCAAATATGACATTTCAAAAAGTATGGACAAGAAAAGATTTTTTTTTCTTCATTTATGCAAGGAAGGCAAGGCAAGGTTTCAGCATGTAGATATGTTTCATTGGGGGTGTAAGAATTATGCATATTTTAAATCAAACATGGCTGGAAGTGAAACAGCCAAAGGAGAGGGTGTCAAGATTCATCAATAGACACCTGAAAACAAAGTGATCTGCCTTTGTTTTTGAATGAGGTTCATGGTTTTGTTGTAGAGCGATAGTCTGCCCAACTGACAATCATCCCACTACAGGGTTTAAGCCCAGGAAGAAGGTATTGTTGCAGTTTCTGTACTGACCACTAGGTGCAAGCTTCAAAATAGAGATATTCCCCTTTGTCTCCCATGTTAAAGGTCCCATAAAGTTTACTTCAGCGTAGTTAAATAAGGATAGTCTGGCATGTCAACTAGACATGCAGTGAACCTCAAATCCTATTGGCACCCCCTTCCTATGTAAATTTCACAGCTTGAATATTCAGCTGAAACATGATCCAACCTGAAAACCTGCACTGTGTTTCGTCACACTTTACATGGACTTGTTTGGATCCTCCTCCAACATTAACAAAGACCAGCCCACTTTCTGCTGGACTCTGGAGGACTGAAGCTTCATCTGAGGCTCAGTTAACTTGTATGGATACGAAGACGGAAAATCAGTTTGTGTTAAGGATGAAAAATGTATTTTTCTTCACTCCAGACTGTTTCTCCAACCTTGAAAAGTTCCTAGAAGACTTCTCTCAGCAACTGACACTCAAACTAAGAGATATTGGCATCACAACTGCAACCTGTAAACATCAGCCCATAAATGCCAACATTTTCATGTCAGACAATATGCTGACTGACAGAGAAAAAAAAAAATGTAATTGAGACCGATTATGGTGGATGATTGTCGCTCACCTTCCAGACCTCAGCTCTGCTTCCACTGTGAAAACCCTGCTGAACCCACAGAAGACACTGGTTGCTGGTGAAGTTGAAACTCTTTTTCTGCAGCTTCCTGGACTGACTTTAAAGTGCTGTATCTCTTCTCTGTATCCCAGTGTGTGTTTAATCCTTTGGACACCGGTTGAAACCTGTCGCGGCTCCCCTGCAGCTCCTGCTCTCCTTTTCTGTGCTGGTAGGGAATCCCCGCAACCTCCGCCAATATCACTGAGGATAGCTTTGACATCCATGACAACTGGACGGGTTGAATTTCTTTGTACCACATCAGATAAAATTATATGAAGCAATAAAGCTGACCAATCAGCTAAATTACAGCGAGCCATTGGCTCTGTTTTTGGCTATGACAGCTAGCCATTGTTTTAATTATTTTAGCTACTTCTGAACTGTTAATAAAAACAGAATATGGTCATTGTAAAGAGAATATGTTTTTCTTGTGCTTGTGCATTGTGTTAATTATACTAACAGACCTCTGGACTGGCTGCAGTTAATCATCCCCTACCCCTCTGCGGTGGATCTCATGTGGGACCTCTTGTTGGGCCGAGATCCAGCAGCAATTGTTACCAGATGATGTTCAGTTAGGAACACTTGGAATGAGCATGTTTGGTCAAAATGAAAGGAAAAAAAGAATATAGAGGAATATAAATTATCATCATGGATTAGCAGAAGGCAAGCCAGCCAAGATAAGACAGCTAACTGGTAGATGTGCTTCAACTGGCTTCTCAGCACTGCTGGTTCTGCCTCTTTGCAACATGGCGTGATGCAGTTCAAGAAAAAGAGGTTTTAAGAGGTCTCAGTGCAATCCCATGGGTCACGTAACTGGATAGTTTGTCTATAACTTTATGCAGTTTGTGGCTGTGTCTGAATGAACTGCCCCCCTGAAATCCTTTGCAAAGGCGATGAAGACGCCTCCTTGTTTTCCACAGAAGATGAATGACATATGTGCGATGTGAGTGATTTGTCCTGTGTAATGAACACCGGCCGTGATAACAAAAGTCCTTAAATAAGACAAACCAAAAGTGATGCAAGGGCAAGTAATCTCGAACAAAAAGAGAAACTAAGATTAGCACAGGGGCACAATGAGAAAGCTGAATAGAACCCAAAAACTAACAAGTAGAAAATCCAAATAAATAAAGGGAAGCACATAAACACAATAGGCACAGTATACTGTGGTTATCATAGAACTAAAACAACCCAAAATCAAAAAGTGGATAACCACCACATGGTGGTGTTGTAGCCCGGCGGATGAGCTGAGATGTTTATTTAGAGCCACCCCCCCCCATCCCCCGTCAGCCACCCCCCCAACCCTCAGGAAACACACACTGATATCAAGCTATGGAACCCACAACAAAACACACCACCTCTTTTACATTTAAAAAGAGCACAGTGGAAAAGTCGCAGACTGGCCAGAGTCTGAGAGTGCATGAAAGAATGAAACACTGAGGCTGAAGGACGAATGGTTGAAGAGAGGCAGAAGGGTGGAGGCAAGACAGAGAGCAGCAATTAAAAAAAAAAAGCTTGCTGAGAGATCATTAGCATCTGTCAGGTGTTCGTGTCCATTGTTTACTGACCCAACCAGTCGACATCTCTGCAATCACCCACTCTCAGAGCAAAGAAATTGAAGTGAGGCCTTAGGGGATAGACGAGATAAAAAAGGAGAATTTAGAATTTTGGATGAAGGTCAGGGCTGAAGATTTGTAATAAAACAGATATGAAACAAAGACAGAGAGTACACAGGTGGGAACAGAAAAAGTAGTCTTGCTGTAATGTGATAGTTAGTGGGTCAATAAACATCTTCCTGGCTGTCACATACATGAAGGTATTCAAACACACATGCAAACACACACTAAGAAGCAAGCCCACATTTTTGTAACTGACTCAGACAGTTGTGTTATTGCTCTCCTAATCATGCGTGAGATTAGGTGGCAACACACAAGCAAAAAACCTGCTGTTGACATGTCCCTTCCCATTTCATCACATAGACAGATGTGCACACACACATCCACTCTATTTCAACTGGTCCTCCCACTGAACAGAAACTGATTTGCTTTCAAGCCAAGTAGAGGAATGAATAAGTTTGGTGCAGTGCACTATTATTGTCGGGTGGGATGGAGGAGGAACAGAGATTTAGCGGTGGAATGGGTAAAAGTTTTTCAGAGTTGTGGAAGTGTAAAAGATAAGGAAGAACAAAGAATAAATTGGTGGCAATTCAGAGAAAAGAGCTTTGCTGGCTGGTCGTCTCTGGTCTGGTTCTTTGCCTCAAAAGAAATTGTGGAAGAATGAAGGAGTTTTGACTCAGATGGAAGGAAGAGCTCAACCAAATGTGTGATATGAACACATGGGGAAGGAAGCAACTCTCAAAGGTGTGCCTCAGTTTTTTGTACCCTGGTGTACAGAAATGTATTTTATTCTTGTAGTGACTATTGCACTTCTTTTACACCAGTGTTTTTCAACCCTGGTCCTCAAGGCACACTGTCCTGCATGTTTTAGATGTTTCCCTGCTCAAAGACACCTGGCTCTAATCAGTGGGTCATTGACAGACTTGTGTAGACCTTGAAGACCAGCTGATTGCCATCCAATCAAATGTGACTGAGCAGGAAACATCTAAAACATGCAGGACAGTGTGCCTTGAGGACCAGGGTTGAAAAACACTGATCTAGAAAACATTGCCAGAGTCCACCCATTTTTCTCTTTAGCCAGCACGGAGGTCTAGGATAGAGACAGCCCTGGTCTATACGTCCAGCCGGGGAAACCGGCTGGACGTATAGGCGCCCCGGCTGGCCAAGAGAGGCAGTGTACAACCCAGGACTACTGCATGTTTTTGTGAGAATAGCTTACATTAGCTACCTAAGGGAACACAGCAGAACATGCAAACTCCACACAGAAAGGCCCTTTCACCAACCCCATCCAAGGTATGGGTGCTGATGAAATGAAGAAGCAAACACACCTCCAGCATCCACAGCTTCCACGACAGGAACTGAACCCAGGACCTTCTAGCTGTGAGGCGAAAGCGGTAGCCACTGCACTGTGGTATGAAAAGTGCTATATAAATAAAGATTCATTTGATTTGATTTGAAAAGTTCTGTATTGAGAAATACATTTAATTAAAGAGCAGGGTTTTTGTTTTGTTTTTTGCCTTTGTGGCTTAGGCAAGTGTAGGTGACTTATAATTATTAGTCAGATGTTTGCTTCTTTTCTGTTCAGTGTTTGTTCTTTTAGGATAAACTGTATGCTTTTCAGAATGGAAAAACAAAAAAAAAAATCAAAGAATGTATGTTTAACAGCACCTCCATATCTGAAACCATGGTCCTATGTCAGAAAAGGGTAGAATCCCCTCTCTGGGCTGGGAATGAGGTTCTACCTCAAGTGGGGGAATCTAAGTATCTTGGGTTCTTTTACACGAATTAGGGAAGAATGGAGCGGGAGATTGACAGACGGATTGGTGTGGCGTCTGCAATAATGTGGACTCTGCATTGGTCTGTTGAGCCAATGGTAAGATTCTCTGTTTACCAGTCAATCTTTGTTCCTACCATCACCCAGGGTCATAAACAGTGGATAGTGACCAAAAGACTGACATTGTAGATTCAAGTGGCTGAAATTACTACACTCTGCAGGGTAGCTGGAATCTCCCTTAGAGACAGAGTAAGAAGTTCAGTCATCATTATATCTCTTGATTAGCCTGGGAACACCTCAGTATTCCTGCAGAAGAGTTGGAGGAGGTGGCCAAGGATCGGGGTGTCTGGGCATCCCTGCTTAAGCTGCTACCCTTACGACCCAAAACTGGATAAGCTGGAGTTAATGGATGGATGGATGGATGGAATGAATGTTTATTAACAGAGATAGAGCAGGATAAACTGCTGCTAGCTGCATTCTGTATTGGAAGGCGAGATTTCACCACCCACTGCTGTTGCTGTGTTGATGGTTCTGGTAAACAAATCCATGATCTGTGGAGAGGGCTTAGTTCATTACCTGTATTTACTATGTGCCAGACCACCCTGGGAATGTAGGTAGTGCTGCTTTAATTTAGATGGCAATACTTTACTACTAGTATCCAGTATTCACACACAGACACATGCACTGCTTTTTCATTTCTTTTTTCTTTCTTTTTGCATCTCTAACCTCCAATTTCCAAGTTTAAGAACACCTAGTCTCAGAATGATACAGAAAAACTGGACCACACATTTGTTTTCTCAAGGTTAGACTACTGGAATTCCTTATTATTAAGCTGTCCTAAAACTTCACTGAAAACCCCCTAGCTGCTCTTAAATTTCTGTAGTGGGAGCTCTGAAAATTACCAGGAGAAATCATGTTTCCAATTTTAACATCTCTTTTATGGCTTCCTGAGAAATCCACAACAGAACATGATACTTTTCTTTTCACATATGAAGCCCTTAGAGTCAAACTCCATCATATCTAAAGGACTTCATGTGAATATTCTCCCAGCAGAGCACTTTGATCTCAGACTGCAGCCTTTGTTGTGGTTCCTAGAGTTTCCTAAAGTAGAGTTGAGCCAACTCTCTCTACATTTAAGATTAGACTTTTTCTTTTTCTTTTTTTTTCTTTTTTTTTTTTTGTTTGGGGGCGGGGGGTCATTTAGTTATTCTACTACTGGGTTAGACTACTAGAGGACCCTCTGTGATGCATTGAGGATCTTATCTTGCTTTGCTTGCAAAATAATATTCCATTATATCGCGATTATTAACTTTGCCTTTCTCTTTTTTTTTTTCCTTGGTCTAATACCGTTTTTTTTTTTTCTTCCATTTCCATGATGTGCTTTCATCACCCAACCTGTCAAGATAGATGGCTGCCTGCAGTTTTCTTCCACTAAAGTTCTCTTCATGTTAGGAGTTTTACTCCACTTTCACTTCCTGTACTCTGTATGATCGGGACACTTTCTGGTGTCTGGAATATGCTACAGCCTAATAGTGCCTTTGCTAAAACCTGCTAAATTACAAGGGAAGGAACATTTGTTCAAAGCTGAATCTAAACAACAGTTAAATAGCTATGTCCAAAACAGTGAGGACGTAACTAAAACTACCTTAATGTAGATATTGCTCTTTTGATCATCTTTTTTTTTCTGCTGCATAAAAGCACCAGAGAGGTTTTATATTAGTATGTTTTTGTTGTTTAACTTAATGCCCAGCTGCAACGTTTGTCCATAAACTAATGACAATTGACAAAAAGCTCATGTTACAGCAAAAGCCATACAAGGACAAATAAACAAAACATGATTTAATTTCCTCAACCTCATGGGGACAGAAGGAAGGATAATATAATGCTTGTATTATCATATCAGGCCATCCCTCTAATCCATACACCTGAGCAAGAAGCACGCTGGTTAGATAATCATCTCAGAAAACCAACTGACTACCTAAACCTGTACCACTAAGCAGTTAAAAGGTATGATTGGAAAAGTCATTTTTAAAAGAAAAAAAGTCCTGAAATGTAAAATGACATTTTCAAATAGGCTAGTTGTCATGAGCAGAACTCCTTACATCTTCACTTTTAGGGTTGATAAGATGAAATTTTGAGGTTCTTGAGCACATCTAAAAAGGGTTGAACATCAAAACTAAAAAAGATAAAATAAATTAAAAAAACAGGCGCCACCCTCCCTTGGAATCACTGCACTGGAGAAAAGTGAAAACAGGCCAGGCGTCTGATGATGCTGAGGACCTGCTGTCGTTCTGTCTCCGAGGAGAAGGATGAAAACTCTTCAGCTGCATAGTGCAGCTGACCAACCAACCTGATTAACTACCCTTCCTCCACAGCCACCTCAGCTGTCAGTGATACTGTCAGTGATAGCGATGGTGGCCAGTGTAGCACATACCAAGGGAAGTAGCTGTTGTACAAACATGTGCATAAGGAGGAAATGAAACAAATTTTCACCAAATGATTTCATTTGACCACAGACTGTGAAGAGTTCAGTTGGTTTGCTGTTGCTGAGGTCCTTAGACAGAAGATCCAGGTAGCCCTGCTCATTGTCAGAGCACGTGAGCCTTGAGTATACTGTATGTAGCTCTCAGGAGAATCTACATCACTGATGTGGAACTTCCAGTGTTTGACAACAAACAGCAGCACTTTGAGTTATGTTTAATGATCTTAGTGGTGTAGAGTTGTAAATGCAGAGTTGCACATGGAGAGGGTCGACAGAGTCAAGACTGTAGAAAGGTGGTGAAGAACTCCACCTTCCTTGATAGTAAAAATGTGTCATATACTTTTAAAAGTTGTCAAATATTATGTATTTTCTTGTTCATCACTGATCCTCTCTCACCGTAGTAATTACAAAAATCAGCTTCCTTTTCACACCGCCAGTTGACAATCAAGGTTTCTGTTGTACATTCATTGAGAAGAAATGAAGATTTTTTTCTCCCAGATATCTGGACTAATGTATTGAATGATATAAACTAGTTGCTCAGAAATAAATGATGCAGGTGAGTGATACCTTTGTTGCCATGACGGTAAATGGATAGGGTTCTTCTGCAGCTGAAAATCAGCATTATGTCAGATTGGAGTTATTTACATGGTGCTATACATTTGTATTGAATTTGGAAAGAAAGATAAGTCTGAAAAACAGGGGTATGTTTTCACAGGCTTTCCTCTCATTATATCCTTGACTAATTTTCATTTTGGCTTCATTTTTACTGAATATTGTAGTTGATTTGATAAGTGATAGTATTAAAAGTTGCTTCTAGAGCACCTATTCATTCTTTGTTATTAAAGAATTAAATGAGTTGGACCAGTTATCTGTGGGGTAACTGGGAGAACTGAGAATAGATAGTTAATTTGCAGACATATTTTTATTTTAACTCTAGTTACACAGCCCATGGGTGAAAGGTGGTCCAATGTTTTACATCAGATCAATGGCAAACCTAATATCCATGCCAAGACACTAACAAATGCCTGAGGCAGAGACACAAATGAGCGCAGCAAATGGGACTTTGACCAAAGAGTGAAATGATAATTATGTTCAACCTTCAAATTAAAGCTGACAGCCTTACTCTTTTCCTTGGAGGCTCTTTTGTTTCAGATACTACATAATGCAGCACAAAGCTGACTTGTTAAAAAATACATGGCTGTCCTGGTGCAGGGACAGGGACTCTGGGATCTCTTCTGGTTTAGCTCTGAATGAATTGCTCAGACTCTGGACAATCACCTACCAGAGCATGTGTGTGCATATGTGTGTGTGAAGCACTCTGAAACACCCCGTTATTGAATTCTGCAACATAAATAAATTTGCCTCACCTTAAATGTGTTATTACCTTGGTAGTCTTTTATGTAACATGGATCGCTGCAGATAGGTCAGTATTTGTCTCTGTCACGGTTGAGAGCCTCGGTAGTGCAATAGTAAGAAATATGATTTCAGTGCCATTTGTCTGTCTTCCTGCAACGAAGAGTCCACAAAAACTACCCACCCGAGATTCATGAAATTGGTGATTTGGCGGACCGTGGG
>JBAMYA010046476.1:0-11002 GCA_037176975.1 Arrhamphus sclerolepis | reverse complement strand
CACATATATCAGTGTAGTATGTATGCAGAACATGTGTAGTCTTGACCTAAATCTCAGACACCTGAAATAACAAGAATATAATATAGTTTTATTGCCCTTCAACATGGCAGTGGCTGGCAGTCATCTGTATTAAAGACATAGTGGCCAGTTGGATAACAATCAGTCTTGCTCAAAATGCTACGGGAATTTTAGTTTACTTGTTTGTGTGTGTGCAAAATCATAATTCAAGTCATCTGACGTCATGATGGGGTTTAGTATTAGTTTATTTATTTGTTTATTTGATTTATTTCTCTTCGGGCGTTAATAAAATGCATGAAATTGACATGATTTGATCTGAACTGGACTGAATTTATGTAAAATCATCGTACCAGTCATCTGATCATGTATTCCCAAATGCAACCTCAGACATGGAACGTATTACTTTTTTCACCGTAGAAGTATTTGTACTGGTACTTAAGAACTGAGAAATGAACACTATTTTATACTTAATGCAGAATTATTTTGAACTTTAGCAGAGAAATACTTTTTTTTTTTATCTTCTCCTCATAGGAGTGTTATATTTATGCCTATTTATGTTTTAAAAAAGAAGAGGAAAGAGAGCGAGATTTAGCACCTTAGACTTGCTAACGACCTACAAGTCCCTACTGATTCCACAAGAGTTTTTAAAATCAATGCTCCCACTATCCACAAACTGGATCTTACACAGTTGATGATGTCCAAGGGCAGGAAATTATTTACATCCTTAAAATGATTTAGTGCCACAATCAGCCAGTTTTACTACATGTAATTAAGGATCGTATTCGATTTGAGAGCAGCAACTTTGACCCTTAATGGATAGCTGCGCTGCCAGACTAATGACATCAACACAATCAACAGAGTTTCCTCAGCTAATGCAGCATTGTTCTTTACTGCACAGCTTGTCCTCATCCATGGGCGTGCAATTTGTGGAGAAGATAAATCTTGTGGGTAATAAAGCTTTTCCATACGGGGTATAGATTTTGTTGACTGAGATAGGTGAAACTAATTTCCAGGCAATTACTTACATATGTGACACTTGCAGGCCAAGAGAAATTAGATCAAATGTTAATTGATTAGAAATAAGAACACGTTGCATGAAAACAGGGGTTTAACAAAAACTGATGCTGGGATAAGTCCTCAACAACCAAAGTGATAAGACATGAAAACGAGAAAAGACATGCATTAAAACATCACTACCTGAATATAGATTACTTTTTCATAGGGCCACAATCTATCAAAGCTCTCCCCATGTGTTTCTGAGATAAGAGAAGGGTAATGTCTCACAGAACGAATGAGAGTATTTGTTGCAGGGAGAAAAAAGCTCCTTTGGTTTTATCTTCTGACAATAGAAGCATAATAGACTATCTAAGAAAAATACTAGTTTTATCCCAAGTAGTGATGCTTTCCTGCCTCCATCAAACTTAACACCCTCTCATCTTCTACAAAAGTAGGCGTTCATCCCATCAGCGTGGCTTGTTTACAGGGCACAGGTTTGCAGGTCACAACAGCTCTAATTTCACTTTGCATCACAGGTCAAAGACAGATATCGAAACGCATCGTTAGGTCTGAGACGTGCAGCTTGTATTTGTTGCTCGTTTTCTTGCTTGATACTTTTAGGTGGCCAGTTGTGTAAGTACGGCCTACAAGGAGAGCAGTGTTGCTTTCCATTGTATTTGAGGAGGGCTTTGCATATTATAAATGTTCATGAATCTGGCGTTTTTGAAGGTGGTCGGGAAACAAAAGATCAAAGAGATGAAAAACTCCTTTCAAATTCATACTCCTGATCATTAAAGGTGTTATATTTAAAAGGTTTGTGCTGGAGGGCTTTGTTTGGCGTTCAAAAAGATGCTTTGTAGATGTTGGAATTTCAGCTTTATGATGCAAAACCACTTATCAGTGTATCTGTGTCACATCTTTTTCCATTAATGTTGACAACAGTTGAAATTCCAGAACTGAAACTCTTGGAAACACTTTGGATTTCAAGCTTTGAAAGTCAGTTTTCTTCTCCGTTTCCAAATTGCAGTTACTTTATCTTGATTTTATGTGGCTATAACTTGCCTTAAATACTTTGAAAGAAATATGGCAGAACACTTATTAATTAGCTAAACCAACTGCTGAGACCAAAGAAAAGAAAGCAATCATATTAAATTGTGCTCATAAAAATTAGCAGCAACTGGCCATAAATGGTTTAGAAAAGAAGAGATAATACTTGATTTTACACAATACAAATGTGAAAACTGAATTGTTGAATTGAGGATCATGAGAATGTGAATCTCTGTGACTTAATTTACCATAAAATGTGATCTAATCTTAATCCAAGCAACAATGTTTGACCAAACAAAAAGAAAAACAAAACAACACTTTGCTTAAGCTGGGAACATTTGGAACTGTGCTTTTTCTGAACTTATACATTAAACATTCACAATGGTAGAAGAAAAGTTCATGTCTAGATGAACCTTCATTGGCAGTGATGACTTCAAACAAACACTTTCTGACTACTACATTTGCAGGTTGTCGGTGTGAGCAGCTCTCCTGAGGCCTGTATAACGAAGCAGGGTTAAGTTTTCCTGGGTTCCTTAGACCTATCCAGTTCAACTAACCAAAACAAACCCAGTCAGGATCATTGGCATCATGACACTGTCTCCCCAGTCGGTAACTCAACCCTGGGTTGTCTTATCAAGACCCGTGAATGCACATGTATAAAGGGCAGGTTCCAAAGTAGCGGACCAATCACAAATGAGCGTCATATGGGAAAGAAAGAGCACCTTACTTCACTTCAAAGCCACTTCACAGCGACTCATACCAATAAATACGAAGAAGAAAAAGACAACCTACGTGAGAAATCTAACACTGTTGCCGTTGCCAGAAGGAGGCAAATGCCTGGCGACACATAACAGGCAGCATAAATGCATAAGTTACACATATATCTGATACTGATAGCCGTGAATCCTATACAAATCAATGTGCTAATGAATAGAATATATGACAATTAGTCATTAAGTCTTCCTCAGTCTGAGTCTGATCTTCCTCAGATGCAATCCCTGGGGGGTGTCAAGGAGCAGGAGCAGGTTAAAAATAAACATAAAAACATTGTTGCATCTGGTAAGTTGGTCCTTCCAATATAACGTCAGGCTAGAATAAAGCTTTAAACTTTGGCCACTAATAAATCATGTGCATAGCAGAGCATATGAACGGAGCAGAGTGGGGTGTGAGCGAGAAGCGTTCAAAATATAGTCGGAGCGAGGAGCGAGTTTTTATCCAAAGGCCGAAGGATCGCTCTGTGCTGCTCCAGTTCGCTCCACCACCAGTATTGAACATGCACAAATCTACGACCCACCACAGAATAGAAATGAAGTGGATTTTTTCCGCACCAGTCACGCAACAAACCTGTTACACGCATGCAGGAATTGCTCCCTTTTTTAAAATATTGAGTGACGGTGGAGTGATTTCACCGGAGCGGGCTGAAATTTTAGATGAGCGGGGAACGAACACCTACGTGAGCAGGAAGCAGAAATTCTGAGCGCTGAGCTCCGTTCACATGCTCTGATTGAGAGCTAAAGTCTCACAAATGACATGTGGAAAATTGACTTATTCTATTCTTCCACATCTGGGTCGACATCTGGGCAACATTTTACCGATGAACAAACGTTCTCCATGCGACGTCTTGCCAATAAAACTTTTTACATCTTGTCGACGTCTATAAGATGTATGCGTGTTTTTCACTGACTGTATATAATAATCAGCCATAGAGAAGAACTATTCTAAATGGCTCTGATAATAATGCTGTCTGGGAGAACACGTCATTTTCCATGAAAAGCTGAATGTTCAGTGCGTGGGGCTTTATAAAGGATTGGATTCACGGAGTTGGTTGCTGTGGGTAACAGAGACCAGGTTTAGTTCAGAGTCAGTCACCGTGGTAATAGAGACTAGCGATAAGAGTCATGTTCTGGTGTGTTTTCAGGAGCGGTTGTCTCACCGCATCAACCGGACCTTCTCGTTGTGTATCCCTCCACCAAATGTGACCGGTGCACTACATTTGGGACACGCTCTGACTGTCGCTGTGGAGGACGCTCTGGTCCGATGGTAATGAGCAGCAACAACATGAAAACTGAAAGTTTCAGCAAGTCCTGCTTCTGCATAACCGTAACCCTGGTGCTCTCCGGCAGGAGGAGGATGCTGGGATATCGAGTCCTGTGGGTTCCTGGATGCGACCATGCTGGTATCGCAACTCAGGTACGACGTCTTCATCTGCAGTTTAGAGATTTAATGGAATGACTATAATGGTCCCAAAAAAAAAAACAACATCACAGACACACATAAATTGAAAAAACATTCTTCTAAATTAAGCTGTTGTTCTTCAAGGTCATTGTAGAGGGCTAAAAATTAAGAAAACTGAAATTCACAGGTTAAGATAGTTAATCTGCAGGAAAATATATCGAAAAGAAATTGTGAGAAACGGGTCAGCAATTCAGACTTCATGAACTTAAATTTGCAAAAGTCATAAATTCTGTCTTAGAAAAATTAACTAGAATTTTCTCAAAATCATCGCTGACTTAACCAAAGTGATGAGATTGACTTCCTTTTTATCAAAATATAAAACACATTATTTTCAGAGATTTTATTTCTAACAAATTTGAGTTAAAAAAATTATATGTATATATATAATTTATTTATTTTTTTCTTCCAAATTGTCAAATTCAAATTCATAACGTGAGAATTTTTCTCACAAATTTGTTTATGAGGTTCATACAATTGAAATGTTACAACATCTTGAGACGAGTATTCAGAACTTTTTCGTATTTGTTATACTGCTGAATTTTCAAACACTTCAACTCTGCAAAAAATGAGAACTGTTTCTTTTTCCATTTTCAAAAACAAATAAAGGAAAACAGATATTCTGACTCCATATATGAGCAAATATGTAAGAAACGGTTCAGCGATTCTGTCTTTTAAACATTGTCAAAACTTTCTGAGGGAAAATTGAAATTCTAACTTAAATTGTGGCTCAGGGAAAAGCAAAGTCATGGACTGACCTCAAAACTTCAACTTTGTTTAGTGAGAATTGTTTCTTTTTCTTTTAGATTTTATTTGTTTTCTTTATATTATTTTATAATTTGCTAATTTGTATGTTCATCAAACCAAACCTAAGAAAAAGCAAATCAAGTCTTTTTTTTTTTTTTTTTGATGAAATTGATTTACTGGGTTTTGTCAAACAATTGGAACATTATGAAGTTAGCATTGGTGCTTTTTTTCTTTCAGATGTATAAAATTTTAAATCAGATTTTTAGCTTAGTCTTTGCTTAGCTTAGCTTAGTTTACTTTATTTTAGCTTACTTTAGCTTGGCTTGGCTTACTTTAAGCTTAGTTTAGCTTATTTTATTTTAGCTTGGTTTAGCTTGGCTTACCTTATTTTTAAGCTTTGTTTAGCTTACGTTCTTTTAGCTTAGTTTAGTTTGGCTTGGCTAAGCTTATTTTTAGCTTATCTTTTTTTAGTTTAGCTTAGTTTGGTTAGGTTGTTTTAGCTTAGCTTATTTTTAGCTTTGCTTAGTTTAGCTTATTTTATCATAGCTTTGCTTATGTTAGCTTAGCTTATTTAGCTTAGTTTATTTTTAGCTTAGTTTAGTTTAGCTTACTTTAGTTTCGCTTGGCTCTTTTTATTGTAGCTTAACTTATTTTTTATCTTAGCTTAGCTTACCTTAGCATAGTTTATTTTGCTTGTTCATCTAAAGTAAAAGTAATAAAAGTAGATCAAGTAGATTCAGAATTATTGATTTGCCAAGCACTTCAGACATCATGAGGTCAGACTTTTTTCTTTTTTTCTCTTTAAAATTTGAGCATCTCTGAAGTAAGAATTGTCAAAACATTTGATGACAGATTTTTCTTAAAGCAAATGAAACAAAACTTATTTTTATTGACACATAGTTAGAATTGTTTTGTTTCTAAAAAGCTCTGGGAACAGTAGGTAACTAACGTGGTTATAAAAGATTTTTTTTTTTTTTTTGTGGTATGTTTCAGTCTGTGGTGGAACGGAGACTTTTGAGGGAAGATGGGAAGCATCGACAAGACTTCAGCAGAGAAGAGTTTCTACAGGAAGTATGGAAATGGAAGAACCAGTAAGCCCCAGAGTTCCCATCATCCCTTCATGTGAATTCTGACTCTTTGGTATCTGACGAAGTTGTTCCTGTTTTCCAGGAAAGGTGAGCAGATCTACGAGCAGCTGAGGAGTCTGGGAGCGTCTCTGGACTGGAGCCGAGCCTGCTTCACAATGGACCCAGTAAGACCTGCTCACACGTGTCGCTCTCAGGCTACATGCTTTATGCTATGGAGGCATTGTACGTTATGGTTACGTCATGTGTTACGTCCTCTAGGATGAGTAGCTTATGACATTTGAGGAAGTTTTTGGCCTCACTAGGTGGGTAAAACTGGGGTCACCTTGTTTACGTAAATATAAAGTTGTATAAAGGTTTTTTTTGGGGTTTTTTTTTCCTGTCATGCTTTCTCAGCTAACTTTATTTAGCCAGCTCTACTTGAATTTTAACTTCAGATTCACTAATTCAGACTGTTTTCTTCATGAACTGTAACAGATTTATGTATCACCACGGATCATAGCAGAGGTGTCAAACTCTGTTTCATTCTGGGCCACATCATCTCCCTGGTTGCCATTAAAGGGCCATGTCATTACCATGGTTACTGTTAAAGGGACGGTTATCCTTTCTCAACCAGCTCTAATGTTTGATAAGCTTCTTTTTTTCTGACAAAATCACTAAAAAGGTTTACGTTTTTCAAATTTTGTGACGAAATAGCATTTTTTTTCAACAATGAAGACTTTGTTGTACAATCACAAATGTCAAAAGAAATTGCTACTTTTTTTAATCTTAAAATTACAAAGTCGTTTGAAAATATAAACTTAAATATAAAAATTACAATTTATTTTTGATTTTAAAATAGTAAATTTTTGCAAATTTTGTTGTAAAATTGTGAATTTCATAGTTTGTCATAAACTCTCAGCTTTCACAGAAATCATGATTTTCATCATAAAATTAAAAAAAAAAAACAAAGCAAAATTTTAGAGCAAAATTACAAATTCAAAAGAACAGTTTACTTTTTTGTGACAATCTTATTTTGTTGTAAAACTGCAAATTTCGCAAGATTGAGACTTTTTTCCAACAACAATGATTTTTTTTTTTTTTTCGTGCAATCACAAATTTTTGTGTTGGGAAATATATAACTAGTAATATAGAAGTTTTTTTGTTTTTTTTTAAACAACATTTTCACATAAAATCACAACAGTTGTACACATTGCAAGTTTGTATAATTCAAACTTTTTGAAAAAGAAAAGTAAATTTTACAAAAATAACAATTTCAGATGAAAATGATCAACTTTTTGTTGCAAAATTATTAAATCCTGACTTTCTCACATAAACCAGCTGCTCTCTACCTCAGTTATTCCACGTTATGGTGTTGGAACTGAATCAGTCATATTGAAATATTCTAGTTAGAAGTTTATAATTGTTTTTAAATGCTCTCATGGGCAAGATAAGATGAAGTGGTGGACCGGACTTGGCCCTGAGTTTGACACCTCTGATAGTAAAGAGATCTTTTTTTAAATATCATTCTTATTATTACTATTATTATTATTGTTGTTGTTTAATGTATTTGGCTGAGTTTCTGGTTTCAGCTCTGTTTCTGGTCTGCCGCAGACCGAAACAGTGTAGCATTGATGTGATGGTGCTTCCAGGGTTTCAGTGCGGCCGTAACCACAGCATTCGTCCGCCTCTGTGATTCCGGCCTGATTTATCGAGCAGAAGGTCTGGTCAACTGGAGCTGCACTCTTCAGTCAGCCATCTCCGACATCGAGGTCAGAACAACTTCTGTCAGGGTAGAAGTATGTGAACCCCTCAGAATGAAAGCCTTTCCCGCGTTAGTTTACCAGTAAATGTAACGTGATCTTCATCAGAGTTACAATAATGAACTAATCATGATGCTCCCTCCACCATGCTTCACCATTGGGATGTTGTTATGATGGTGTCAAACTCTGATTCATCGTGCGTGACATCTTCAGCGTGGTTACCACCAAAGCGTCAGTTATTCTTTACTTTCTCGACCAGCTATGTTGTCAGATTCTCCGCTTGTTCTTAGACTCTATGATGGCGTTTCTGGATCCAGCTTCTGGTCGGAACAAACCTGGGGTACATGTCACAAATCACACTTTTTTCCATGTCGCCAAGTGAATCTTTGTCATAAAGTCTCAAATGACCAAAAAAGTTTTACTTTATTGCAAAATTCAGGTTTTTGTTCTAAAATTTTTCAAAAAAAAACTATTGAAAATGTGACTTTTTTTGTAATGAAGCACCATTTATGTTGTAAAATCATTAATTTCTGGAGAATGAGACTTTTTATTCTTAAACCAAAACTTTTTTTTGTTTTTGTAGAATTGCTTTTTTAAAATTATTGTGAAATCACAAATTTCACAAAACTACAACCTTTTGGCTTGAAATTAATTTCTCGTAAAATTATATGTTTTTTATAATTGCAACTTCAATGAAATTGCTGTTTTTTGAACAAAATTTGCTACTTTAAAAAAGAAAGTTAAATTAAAATAGCGATTTCAGGAATTTCATTTCATTTTTGGTCTGAATGTTGTGGATTTTTGTCATAAATCGCAGCATCTATAAAATTGCGGGCTACTGGCTACGTTCCTCACCTCAGTTCTTCCAGTTTTTGAGGTCACTACCAAAATCCAAACAGGCAGTCGCGTTGGAGCCCCTCAAAACTGTCCTTTGAAATTTTATATATAATAATATCTCGGCACTCTCCTGTCCATCAGCTGCAGCAGCTACCGTTTGCAGGCCTCCAAATGGTTGCTTTTAAATGTTCCCCAGGTCTCGACCAACTCATTTTCCTATCATACACCACGGTCATGGAATACCGTTTTCATATTTTTTTTTTCTGTGGTTAATATCTTGACCAGGTCTCCTTTACCAAAATAGATTTTTAATCTCAGTAGGACTTCCTGGTTAAAGGTAAATATAATAATAAAACTGGAAACATCCACAGAAGAAGACCGCAGAGGAAGGTCAAGTTAGCTGAAGAGAGCCTTGGTGATCCACACCACCACTGGGGAAATCTTTTGTGGGCCGATGAAACGCTGATTTGTTCAGAAAGAATGTTCAGCTCCGTGTGTGGAGCCAAAACATCAAACTGCCACCCCAACTGTGAAGCACGGTGGAGGGAGAGTCATGATTTGGGCTGGATTAAACTGAACTGAAAAACAAACCCAACAAAAAAAAACCCTCAGCTGTAGCTTTGAAGTTGTGGTTTCCTCACCAGGTGGATTCTAAGGAGGTGTCTGGACAGACCATGCTGTTGGTTCCTGGTTACCAGAAGAAGGTGGAGTTTGGAACCATGTTCACCTTCGCGTACCCCGTAGAAGACCACGGTGAGCGTTTGAGACTCTTTCAAAATGGTAAAACTGCGTCAGTTTCACATTGGTGTTTTTTCATTTCTGTCTTTTCAGACGCTGAGGTGTCTGTGTCCACCACCCGTCCTGAGACGATGCTGGGAGACGTCGCCGTGGCTGTTCACCCGGACGATCCTCGATATCAGGTGAGGTAATCTTACCACGGTCTGAAGCTGTCATGTTAGTCTAATGTTTTTAAACTAACATTATACTCCCAACGTTGTTGTAAAATGATCAGGCCAAACCTAATTGGCCGGTTATTGAAATGTCCTCATCAGGAGCTGCAACGAAGCATAAGTCAAACATCTGTTTTTGCTTTAGAGCAGCGGCGTCAGACTGTTTCATCCTGGCCCACATCAATAATCAATCCATCAATCAATCAATCAATGCTTTATTTGTAAAGCGCTTTCACATACCCAGAGGTAACCAAAATGCTACGCAGGTGAATAAAAATACAAGATAAAAATCTCACATTTCAACTTCCGACTTTTATCATTAAATTGAGACTTTTGTACTAAAATCACAAACTTTTCTTATATAATTGCAAATAAAAAAAAGACTTAATTCTTTATTTCATTAAAAAAATAATTTGTTTTGTCATAAAACCTCAAATTTTACAGAAAGCAAGAACGTTATGATGAAATTGAATTTATTGGACAATTTAATTTCTCATAAAACCACGAATTAAAAAAACAGTTGACTTTTCTTTTGTAATTTTTATGTAAAATTTCAAATTTTACAAGATGGGGACTTTCCTTTAAACAATCAAGACTTTTCAATTGTCGCAAAATTTTAACTTTTTTGGCTTTTTAACTTGAATTTACAATGTTTTGCTGGAAGATATCAACTTTTTGCAACATTTTGACATAAAGTTACAAGCTGTAAATAACCCAAATTTTCTGTACTTTCAATGTTTGGTCCTAAAATTACAAAATTTGTTACAAAAGAGTTCATTTTGATCACAAATTTTGAAAAAAAATAGCAACTTTTTGTTGTAAAAAAATCTTTTTTAATGGTTTAGTAAATCCTGACTTTCTGACATAAACCAGCTGCTCTCCAGCTCAGTTATTCCACTTTCTGATGTCAGAACTGAAATTTAGACTTACGTCCTAAAATAGCAATTTTATCTTGTACAATTGCAGGTTTAAAAAAATTTTGACTTTGCTACAGACTTTTCAAGATCAAAACTTTTTGTCGTAAAACGACAGATTTTACAAAATTGTGACTTCAACTTTTAAAATTAGAGATTTTTTTTTTAAAATGACAGCTTTTTGTCCAAAAATCATGAATTCTTGTCGGTGGTGGAAGAAAGTTTTACTTAATTTTACTACTATGAAAAACGGAAGCCTTAAATATCCATACATGCATACATTTTATTTCCACCGTTTTCTCGTGATAACAACATAATTTTCTCGTGGTAACGACATAACTCCGCCGTTTTCTCGTAATAACGAGATAATTAATTTGAGATCTCAAGAAAACTAAGAAAAAAAGTCTCTGCACACTTAGATCCATGCAAACAAG
>JBAMYA010046475.1:0-11003 GCA_037176975.1 Arrhamphus sclerolepis | reverse complement strand
CCTAATGAATATAAAAAATGTTTCATGTGAAGTGCTAATGTATGGCAAAACATTTTCAGGGAAGTTTACCAGTTACAGTTGACATTGTTCCATATTATTAGATGAGACTAGTGTAATTCTGAACAGATGTCTCAAATCTAAAAAGTCTTTATATCTGCCGACGGCATAGCCTGAACACTGAATTATAATGAAGCATGATGAATTATTGATCATAAAGGCCCCAAGGAAACTATTCTCACATGGCTGCAATATGCTTTAGTGTGTTAATGTGCATGACAAACGATCCCTTTGCTCATGACTAAACAAAGTTCCTCTGTGTGCGTGTATGGAACAGAGTCACAGAGGGCAGCATTTGTTGCAGAAAAAAACATTTGATTATCTTCCAGTGTTATCCCAACAGTGTCTGTGCTGTAAGGAGAATTAACAGCTGCTGCTGTTCTCTCAGTTCACTTGTTCGCAGTGATGCTGTTCACTGGGGAATTGATTTAGAGCAGTTGTATTTCTAGGTGATTGTGGAGATGCAAGATATGTTGTCGGTTCAGCTGTATAAAGCAACTTTAAAAGGAAATGGAACTTAGCAGCCAAAGAAAAATTACCTAAAAAATGGGCTAAGCTTGTTCATGCTCACTAAAAAAGCATGTTTCATTACTTACAGTCTGGCTGCTGAAGCTGACACAGTTCAAAAAAACTATGTTGCTCTGTGGGTAATGATGCACAAGGACTCATGTGCAAACACACTCACACATGCACACACAACAGGACTGATACTCATTTGAGTGTGTTTGTTTGATGTGGGCATTTCTCTGAAAAGAGCTTAGCTTAGCTAACAGCCAACCGGGGTGAAAATAACATTTGGTGAAAATTGAGATGTTGTGAAGCTGTAGGTGGCAAATTCTCATTAGCTACATTATTGTATCCATACACGATACATCCACATACCTGCAACTATAGATTGATTTACAATGAATTAAATTGCAGGTGACCTCTCATGTGACTACAAGACAATCAATAAACTGTCTCTGAATCATCGTTTGACTTCATAAAAGCAGGTGATCGTTTTGTCTAATATATAATCAATGACTAATCCTTTTACTGTATCCATAAGCAGTGAAGCCAGGGGATGTGCAATTAAAGCCTTGCAGGCTCTGGAGATTCATAGCATTTTATTTCACCTATCCTGTGACAGCAGCAACGAAACTGACCTTTGTCTTTGAGGTTTGCAATCACTTAAAAGCAAAGTCAGTCAATATCATATATGAGATCAGAAGCACTCACTTTGATAGCAGTTTAAATGTCAACTCCCGCCAGAGAAACAGGCAGTTGAGGACATTTGCACATTTTGAACAAGTAGAAAAACTCACTCATGCATTGATGCGTTGCACATGATAAGGTTTCATTTACAATCATGTGCCTCACTTGGACAAACGATTTTAAAACAGAAACTGATTTCTGTATAAATGTTAGAAGCTACCATCACATTGATGTGGCTGTTCTTTTTGCTGCTCAGTGGATAAGTAGACGTTCTACCCAAACTAAAATGACTGGCGGCAAGGTTTTCCTGTTTCTTTGCTTTCTGGCTAACCCACTTCTATTTTGCTCCAATCATTTGAGAAAGTCGTGCATTAGAAAATGGTTGAAATTATTCATACAGTTCCAGTTGAGCTGACATGAAAGAAACTTTCATGGCATCTCTCCCAGTTGTTTTTCCCATGATGCTTCTGTTCTTGCTCTCCATTCTTCAAATACTTCTGTCTTTGTCAAATGCTGTCTTATTCATCTGACTCCAGGCTGATTTATTTTTGCACGCTTTCCACCCATAGTTTTTTCCACAAAGTGATAATTTCCATACCTCATCATGGTAATGAAAGTGTTGATGGTTGAAATAAAATTTAAAAAAGTGTTATGATGCATCTTAATTATGCATCGGCAAACTCAAATGAGGCATTTATTGTACAGTGTGAGTTTAGTTGTGAATATGTTCATAAATAGCAAATTTTACTCTTTGATGTTTAATTAACACATTATTGCAAATAGAATAGGCATCACATCTGATTCTGTAGGTTACAGTATGACCACTTCCTGGGGAGGGGAGTGGAGTCTAATTTATTCTTTGAACTATGTGTCAAATGAACATTTCCTTGCATATCCTTTGAAATGTGTACCAGCTCTCTTCGTCCTCCACAGTCATAGCATGTGCACCCATCCACCCCAGTTTGCACTGGCTGTAATTGATCTCCAGAAGGACATCTGTATGCATTAAATATTGGCATCATGCTGATCTGCCGACAGAAACATTTTTCACCCACTTCCTCAGTATGGAAGTGCTCTGATGTTTACTTGAGCATTTTTATTTTTCAAGGGTGCACTGAAGGCTCTATTAATAGATAGATAAATAAACCAATCTGCACAGTTGAAGTCGTGCCTATGCTATTTTAAGGATATTCAAATTCCATTCAGCAATACATAAATAAATAAATAAAAATCAAGTGTCCATGTTATTGAATTGTAACTTTAGGAATGAATAATGGCAAAATAAGCTCTCTTTGTCATATCTGTGTTATAAATGCAAGCTGTGTCCTTTTTTTGTGTGGAAGTTTCAGTGTTTAGTCCCGGACAGAACTTGATTTGTCTCTATAGTCATTTTAAAGCTCTTGTTAGTGGTGCGGGTGTGCTGCTCTGCACTGATTTGAAAGGTTATTCCAGTTTGACCACTGTTTATTGGCTTTGACCAATACCACGCCATTTATAACCGAAGCTAGTTTGCAACGCCCGTCTACTCGTCTGCCCCCCTCATCCATCCATGAATAAACAGGGCAGGACAAAACCTTAAAAATGTCTTTACAAGTAACGTAGCAAACCCCCACAAATAATCCCAGAAATGACAGAGCTCCTTTCTGACTTATTAACAAAACTTGACCATTATAAGCCTTGCATAGTTTTATTTTCCTTTTTTATTACAACCCATATTGTATGGAGTTCCAATACACTGCATATCCAATTAGCTGTTATGTCAGTCTGTTATTCAGTTGAACAACAAGCGCCAGTATGACTCAACAATGAAGTAAATTGCTTTACCTTTCATGAGGAAGACTGCAAACATTCGTTCTGGCGTCTTTATGCCCAGAGCTGAAAATTTATTCAGAAGATTGATTTCCAATAATGAGGCTTAACAGGACGCATTTGTTTGTTTTCATTAGCACTTTTCTGGTTTAAAAGGTTTGAAAGGCTGGAGTTAAGTTAAAATAATAAATGAACAAAAGACTAGATCCGATGAGGCTTTGTAGCTTCCATTAGTTTGACAGCAAACTGCAGGTGAAGAAGAAGAAGAAACAAAACACACACTGCAAGTGCTGTAGCTCTAGTACATTATTTATAAAGATAAGAAGCGAGTGTTTTGAAAGGACTGTTTACTGGTTTAAAACTGTCAGATTAAGTCATAAATGTTGCAACAACTTGAAGACAAACATATTCTTCATATTAATCATCTTCAACCAGATAAAGAGATAAGAGGGAACCAGAAAATCCTATGTGACTTTATGTGACTTTAAAGTTATAAACTTATGAATGATAAGTGAGTTGATTTGGTGAAAGCTGCAACCCCAATTTTCTTTTCAGACCATTGCATACATTTTTCCCATTATGTTACAACAAACACATAGTCTATTTAGTCACCAGCTGATAAAGGGACAACTCTCTCTCTTTATCCCATTTTTCTTTATCTATATATTTCTATACAGTAGTCCTCTGAGAATTGCTTCTTTTTAGAGCCTCCTTATTAAAACATTTATTGCTGTAACTTGCAAAACAATAAGGACACAGTCATTAGAAGAGAGTATTTTTCTATACATGTTGCCACTTGAGGCTTCATTAAAATCGGGTAAGAATTATTGATTACAGAGCAGCTTCATTCAGGAGACCATAAAGGTCAGACCTTGAGTCTGGTCAGGTATGGGCTGAGCTGTACAAAATACTGTTCATAACCTACTTTAGCTAAGAGCAGGCACAGTAGCAGAGGGAGAAATGTAACCTTTTTTTTCATCTTATACAGAGGAGAAATTCACATTTCCATAACATTCTCCTTTTGAGTTAAAAAAAAGAGGCTTTGATTCACATTCATTGTTCCCCCCCATCTGTTGTTTCTGCTGACCCACAAGATAAACACACTGTCAGTTTGATCGTCTTTCAGGTTTTCTGTTGTGAACGGCAGCTGAAATATTAATACCCTCAGAGGCCCGCAGGGCTCAAAGTGTTAACTAATAATCTTTGCATTATTCACATGGAGCTGCAGCAAAGCGCTCAATAGTTTACAGAAATAGCAGCTAGTTTAAACTTTAACTGAGTTTTTAAAGTATAGTTCCCAAATAAACACCCTGTGACAATTTAATTTGCTACTTGAACTTTTCTGCTGATTTTTTCTTCTGTCAAATAGGGATTGTTTTGCTGGAGTGATGACGGAAGAAGCGAGACAGTAAACTCTATTATTTACCAAGCTGAAGTGCACCGTGTCAGCAGAAGAAACTGCCTTCTGAAAGAAAGTTTTTGTTTTGGAAAGCATTGAGCCTGTGACACAAAGTCAGGCAAATTAATATATTTTCAAAATTAAAAAAAAAAAGCAAAAAAAAGCAGATAATCTTGATCTGCTGCCAGTGCATCTGTGTCAGCTGTGCTGATTTCATTGTCAGCAGACAGCAGAGTTCTCATTAACATTTTATGAGGCTGAGTTGGTGGAGTGCTGTACGCCTAGGAACTCTGTTGGACTGAATTAATTTAAAACAGGATTCAGACTCTGGCTCTTGATATTTTTAGTATCTTCCCATGCAGCGGCTGCAAGGACCAAATGTCCAATGCTCTGCCAGTAAGAGGTGAAAACAAAATCTATGCTGGGGACCTTTTTCTGCTGTTGTAAGAGCTCAGGATTGAGAAGCTGGGGTCTCCAAATGATTTTGCTTTTACTTTAATGTACAGGGGTGTATCTATGTCCTGTTAAGAAAATCTACTTTTACTCCATTTAACTAAAATCAATAAATATGAAACCCAGACCCACTTAAAGGAGAGAAGACAATGTTTCACTGCTGTAACTAAATTAGAAACCTGACTAAAATTTAATACATCAACTCCTTGCAAAGCTGCACCCATATTTTCCTCAGCTTTAAGCTTTAGCTGAAAGTCTTTATTATTATGTTTGTTACTCTGATGGATTTCCCTCCATCAGTGAGACCAAGTCTTGCAGGATATGATTTTGAAAAATCACCTCCCAGTGTATCATATACTGGTTGATGTGCCTGCTCATCTTCCCAGAATAAGTTCACTGAACAGGGAGGGAAAAACTGGAGAAAAAAAAGAAATATAGCTTGAAAAGTTGGCACCTCAGCAATTTCAAAGGACTGTTAACCTTGTTACTGCATCCATGAATGTTGGTGGACCCCTTACACTGTACGTAGATTGAAAGATGTGTTTTCAGGTGTGACCTTTTTTTTTTTTTTTTATTAGAATGTGTAGCAGAAATCATTCAAATATATATATTTTTTTCCTCTCAGACTTTTAATCAAGAATCATCTAGGAATAGCGAGCAGCCATCAGCTTTTAGAGGGCACCACACAAAACTCCCAGACTCTCAGATCTACCATCACACCACACTTGCCATTTTATGCACTCCCCCAGCAACAAACTGCCAATACAGTACATTAGTTTTTATGAGGAGCATCCTTTCAAACACCCTCTGCAGCTGCCGATTGCCTTCCATCCAGTTTAATACCTGTGCAACCTGTGTAAAGAGGTCATGAGATGCTGTCAGCCCTGCAACGTCTCCCTGCCTTTGGGGGAGAAACATCTAATGCCCGTGTTATTGTAACACAGGGCTCCAGAGCTGCTATTGGTGGAGGGCACACAGAAAGCATTATATATGTATATATAAGAAAAACAGATTAAAACCTATTATACGGGTTAGACTCCAGACTCATAATATGTAATTTGAAATATTTGATATTCATACTACACACACCGCCACCCTCCAGCCCCACATTGCCACAGCATACAAAATAATGTAGAAATTTCAAGTGGAAATCTTCCAACGCTGTGGGGAGTAAATTCTACCATCACCAATAAACTATCCTTTCTATGATGGCACGCTGGAGTTAGCTGTCAGAATCGTGGCTGAACTAAGTGTCATTCATGATTGCATTCACATTAGAATGGTGCTTAGCCTCCCATTGAGAGCACGCTCGAGTTCTACTAGAGCCCTCTTGTAATTGGTAACGCCCTCATGTCAGCGTGATGCTTATGGCTCATCAAGGGCTCTGATGAAATAAAAACATGGGGTTGAAAGAAAGTGCAGAAGTGTTCATCTGTGGAAGGATGGAATGGAAGGTAAGATGTTGTATGAAATGGTAATGTAGAAATCAGGAGATTTAGAGGGGAAAGAAAAGAAGCAGGGTCAGTGTGGGAGTTATCTCCAAAAAGAATATCTCACAAAGGAAGAAGAAAGAACTGAGTCTGTTCATGTGATAGTACTGCAGAAGAAAAGGAGTGAAAATTTTAAATTTTAAAGAAAAAAGGAACTCTGTAGTGTGATTAAAAAGAAACTATAGACTGAATAACTTGTCCAACTTACTAAATGTGAAATTTCAGGCTTGGCTGTCATCTTACAACTCTTTGAAAGCAGGTGTGACCTGTGATTGGTCATGGTGGAAGGAAGGAGCTGACACTGGGGATGTGACAGAAGCAAGAGAGAAAAACTCACTGTTCAGGTGGAACCATTCTAGTTAAAAACAAGCTGGAGCTTAGAAAGATAGAGACAGAGAATAGAGACAGAGGGATAAAATGCTTATTCCAAATCCTGTGTGTTACTTCTCTATGTCCATGTGTTGTAAAATGATCCATTTATAGAACAAAGTACCATATTTGGCAACTTCACTAGCTATATATACAATGAAAAAAGGTAGAAAGGTTGAAAGGTCCCCACTGACCCCCGAGGCCTAAAATATGTAAAGTCCAAGTATTTCTTTGGGTGCCCTATAAAGGGTTAAACGTGTGTTTGTCCTTTGGAGTTTGTTAGAAAGGGGAATTTAAATGTCCTTCCTTAGTCTGAGGTAAAAAAACAGGACTGGGTTTGCAAAGTGTTTCTAATTTTAGATCAGGTGTGCCCACAGCCATCTTCAGTGGAGTGTCAGGTTATTTCAGTTTGATGTTGAGGTTTGTTTGGTGTCACTAGGGGGTTAAAGCAGTACATACAGAATTGTTTTTTTTCTTCTTCTTCTTCTTTATATTTCCACTCTGAAGCAACAAAGTAAACCCCTGCGTGTTTCTGGGTCAGTATAGTTTACAGCGGTTAAGTACAACATAGCTTTGGTCTGAAATGTTAAATCACTGCAGCCTCAGTCATGCAGATGGAGGTGAATAAATATTTATTCTTTCTGCTTTTTTCCTGGTTGCCCCAAATGTTTTTCCATCTTGTCAAAATGAATGAATAGAATTCTTTGTCATTGCTCTCTTGGATGACACAGATGTATGCGCGTCTGGCTCTTTCTACTGCCATATACATTTAAAAACAAAAGTCTCTTTTTTTCTCCCATCTGATATAATTAAATATTGATAAAGTTTGGGCTCAAAATTAAACATCCCAGTAGATTAGTTAATGCCATATGAGCAAAAATTCCACTCAGCGTCCGAGGCCTTGTTCTGTTCTTCTGCTTTATGTAGTTCACCTGCCTCAGGCTTCTCCGCATGAGTTCCTGTCTTTTGATTACAGTAGCAATCTACTGAAGAAAAACTGCCAAAAAAAAAGAGGCAAAGTTAGCAAAATTAACTTTAAAGGCCATTTTTTTCATGTGAAAATTAGGCATCAAGATTATGGCAATCACTGTCTCAGAAAGACAAGATAAGACAGCCAGTATGCTCCACATAAAAGACCGGAAGAACTAATCATCTCCACATGCAGGGTGGGGCTTTTACAGCTAATTTGAGTGTAATAATGTAACTTCACTTTGCCGTTTACTCATGGTCCTAATTTTTTTTTTTTAAATTGTAGTTGCAAATAGAGCAACAACCAACCAACCAAACAAACAAACAAAAAAACTTAAGAAATGTCTGCAAAAGTCAGATACAACTCTCCATCACACCCTTGACTCATTCAAATTAGCCGGTCATTGGATTAATTTTGCGTTTACTACTTTGTAAAAGCTTCTTGTGAAAGCTCGTAAATTTTGGGAAATCGGTATGCAGAGAAAGCACGGACCTGATGTCCAACACTTGAATAAAGGATCAGACACTTTATTAAAAGCTTTAAAAATGTATAAAAGACCCTGGCACTTTTTTTCCCCATGTTTATTTATGAGGCGATAGAAGGTACTTACAAAACTGAATGCCAATGCTGCTTGTGAACACTAATATGAACATCATACAAAGGAGTGACAAAATACAGAGATTTAAATTACTCTCTCCTACAGCCAGCTGAGTATCAGAGGGGGATGTTAATGCTATGGAGGCTTGCGCAGACATGACAAGATCAAAGACTGTCAACAAATACCTTAACAGCACTGGGATAATCTTGGTCCCTGCTTCATGGTATCTGTGGGAGCTGTGTGTGTGTGTCTGTGTGCGCACTCGCGCACATGTGTTTTGGATTGTCTCATTTGTTTGTAAAGCCATGACATGAATCCAGCCAAGACAATCTCATTCCTCCTTGCAGGCTTCTGCTCAGTGTGTCATGCCACAGAGAATTTTATGAATGATAATAACAAAATGAATGAGGGCAATATATAACACCGTGGGTGCTGGTTCATATGCGTCCCAGGAGCTAGGTGGGCAGCCATAAAACACTGATCATCTTTATTTTATTATTTATTTTTATGTCTGACAGAAATATGGTTAAGAAATACCTACATGCTGAAAAAAATAAAGGAAATGCATAAAGAAATAGAGATAAACCGCTGTATCGTCATTCTGAGAACAAAAACTCAGGTTTTTAAACAATAGCAGAAGTTCTGTTCCTGCTGCTCCTGTGTATGCAGTACTGATTATATCCCTGAATAAAATAAAAATATAGTTTAGTGCATATTGAGTAAATTAATGAAATTATGCATGGCCATTCAAGAATCAATTTATTCTTTGTTGCAAAACACAAGATAGCACAGTGTAATTAGAGATGTCGTTCCTAGGGCCATCAAGACAAAAAATATGTACAAACATAAAAATGAGACATATTTCAAATCTACCCCTTAAACTGTAGACTCCAAATCAACAGAAGATTGAGACAACTACCTGAAGCCAAAAGTGCAGAACCTGTCGACTCTCGTGTTTATACGAGTCATCTTTTGCATAACATTTCCTGCTTTAATTATCTTTGGCTAAACATGTAAATTACATTTATTATTCTTGCATGATAACTATTCAGTCAGCCCTTCATAGCCTTGTGGCATTAAGATACTTGTACATAATCATGTAATGTCAAAACTAGATGGGTTGTTGAGAATATTAATATTGTAAAAATGTAAATTACTCTGTCACTGTACACGATTTAACTTCTGGTGTAAGTCCTGCAAGGCAGAGTGTAAAAAAATGAATATTTATGTCACTGCACACGCTCTGTGGTGCACATTAGGAATATGTTCAGTCACTCAGCGTTACGTAAGACCTAAGAACTAGAGACCCCTGGAGTTACCAGAACTAACGTGATACAACAGCAGCAATTTGTTCTCTTCAAATTACAAAGTCCAAACAAATCCAGCAACCTTCTCATTTTAAAAGGAGCAATAAATCTCAGGAAGCTGCTCCTATAACTTAAGCCTGTGTGAACAAAGATAAAACCACATACATAATATATATATGTATATGTGTGTGTGTGTGTGTGTGTGTGTCAAAAAAAAACAGTTGTTTTTTCTTTTTCAGAGAACATTAGCATTTCCTGCCTCTGAGCTGAGTGAAGAAGTATGAAAAAGGTACACTTCCTCCAAGACAACTTCAAACTTCAACTACAAATGTTTAGCAACTTAGTCAGTGATTGAGGAGGTCCTTCAAAGCCAACAGAGTCTTTAGCTTGATGAAAATACCCCAGCATTTGATATTTCATTTCCCAAAGTGGTATTTTATAGATTAACTAATGTATTGAAAACATTCAAAATAGGCAAATCCGAAAGTGCCATCTAACCTTCCAACCACAGTCATGATTTTAAAATCTGCAAAAGACATTAAAAAAAAAAATCTCTGTCTGTGCCTGTGTTTCAATATGTCTGTGGTTAGCAGATTACAAGACCTCTGTCCATTTAATGTATTACATGTAAGGTTGCACAGAGCCCCAGGTTGCAGCTGCAGCAGCCTATACATGTTCAGTTGTGTCATACAGAATCAATTCTTGGACATGAATATGCTAATAGAGGAGAAATGTGCCACTGGGTGTTTCACACTCTTGTTACACCTCAGCTTCAGTAGCTCTGAGTCTGTCAGCAGTTTGTGTGCTGTCAGCATTGACAGGAGTTCCTCTGAGGCCTGGAGTGTCCTTAATGCATTTCAGCCAGTGTTTGAGTTGACTGATAAACAATCACTCACCTCTGTGAATTTAGGACTGATTACTTTAATAACCACTTGTATAAGAACTGTCAAGTAGAGAAATAATCAGTCAAATTATCACTTCACATTCACTCAAAAAACATGATTTTTTTTGTTTTGTTCATAGAATGGTGTTCCTTCAAACATTCACAGTCCATTAAGCTTTTTTTGAAGGACGAAGCCTCAGTTTATTGCCACAGGCATTACCCTCCCCACTGCTGTGTAGCTAACATGGTTTCCCCAGGTTTCAAACGTTTAAGTTGTTTGCAACCAGGGCTCAAAGGGCAAGGTTAAAAGGATTTGAGGTAGATGAAGGGGAAATGGTCTATGGTGCTTTTACAAAAGCAGACTCATCTGTTTTTCCTGGTTGCTTGGCTCTCATCCTTCAAAAAAAAAAGGAAAAGAAAAAGAAAACCAGACAGGTCGACCTCCTGTCCAGCTTCCTTTGATGCTACATGCAT
>JBAMYA010046474.1:0-11004 GCA_037176975.1 Arrhamphus sclerolepis | reverse complement strand
CCTAGGGTGTCCTGGTGCCACGTGCACTGATGGACACCCTTATGCTTGAACATGGTGTTTGTTATAGACAAACTGTGACTAGCACAGAAGTCCAGTAACAAGGCACCACTTGGAGGAGGATGAACGTGGAGGTACATGTAGAGGAGGAGGAACTTTGACATGGAGGTAAAAGTAGAGGAAGAGGAGGGACATGGATTTGAGGTAAATATACAGGAGGAGGGACGTGGACATGGAGGTAAAAATAGTTGTAAATAATTAAGTGCAGCCTCACTGTTCCTTAAATTTCTTCCTCTTTTATTTTCTTGCTTGAAAATCTCAAAACTTTTCACGTCACACAGTTGTGAGAGAAATGCAACAAAACACATGAAAACATCAGGACCTGTTGCAGGGACAGATGTGGACCAGGGCCTGGACCAGGTCGTGGACCAGAAACTGGACCAGCACGTGGACTAGGTCATGGATCAGAACATGGACCAGGTTGTTGACCAGAAAGTGGACCAGATCATAGACAAGAACCTGGCCCTGGCCTGGACCAGTCACTCCTGCATCGCCTGCAGCTGGTACAAAACGCAGCTGCCCGCCTCCTCACTGGCAAACGCCAGTTTGACCACACATCCCCCATCCTAGCTTCTCTGCACTGGCTCCTGGTTGCTTTTAGAATAGATTTTAAAGTTTCATTGTTTGTTTTTAAAGCTCTGACTGGCTGAGCCCCCCAGTATCTGACTGAGCTCCTCCACACCCACACCCCTGCCAGGTTATTGAGATCATCCACTCAGCTGCTACTGGCCACCCCTAAAACTCGACTTAAACCAAAGGTGACAGAGCCTTTGCTGTGGTGCCCCATAGGCTCTGGAATAACCTGCTGTTTCACATCCGATCTGCAAGATCATTGGATATTTTAAATGAGCTTTAAAAACATTTTTTCTCCCTGGCTTTTAATTAAGTTTAAGTGGATTTGGGAAAACTTTGTTTCAATACATTTTCTTATTTTTAATTATTTTACTTTTATTTTATTACATTGTGTTTTGTATTTTTGTATTTGTCTTAGTTTTTGTAACTTATGCCATTGTATGGGTCACTTTAATCATTCTTGCTGGTTTTTTGTTTTGTTTTGTTTTTTTATAAATCTATACACCACTTTGGTTGACCTCAGTCGTTTTAAAATGTGCTCTATGAATAAAGTTGGAGTTGAGTTGAGTTGTCCCAGGATGTGGACCAGAACCTGGACTGGGTCGTGGACCAGAACCTGGACCGGGTCGTGGACCAGGATGTGGACATTATGTGCCATGACGGCTTCTACTTGTGAGGACAGTAAATTGTATAATTTAGTGAACATTTTTAAAAAGCAGTTCTCGCGTCTTGAATAGTGAAAGCTCATGATAGTGTTCAGATCTGGTTGGCTCTCGTCCTTCAGAGTCTCACACACTCAAACTCCTGGCTGGTCTCGGAGGGGAGGGGCTTGTTGATGGGGTACAGCTCCTTGGCGACTGGGGGCGGCGTGCCGAGCGGACTTCCCAGCCCAGAGTCTGGGGTGGAGGCCTGGGGGGCCTGGTTCATGTAGGAGTACTTCTTCTTGTCCGACCGGCTCAGAGAAACCTTGAGTCTGGCTCCGCCTCCCACGGCGAAGCGGCCGTGGGCGTCAGCCTTGGGTTTGAAGCGCTTCAGCCTGACGGTGTCTTTGGTGCCGCGGGTGCAGGGAAGCAGGATGGCCACGTCTTTACGGAACTTAGAGCTGAGGCCGAAGTAAATGAGCGGGTTGTAGAAGCTGGCCGACTTGGCGAAGAGACGGGTGAAGATGCTGGTGAGGTTGGGGACGTGGAAACCCCAGGCGGACCACATGGAAACCACGGCATAGGGAGACCAGGCCAGGATGAAGGCCGTGCAGATGACGATGGAGACCTGGAGAAGGAAGATCTAATTAAACAAGCCAGTAGGAAGTCTCTGGTTTCAGGTTTCAAGTAGGAGGTCTCTTAATTCAGGTCTCTGGTTTAAGATCTTTGGTAGGAAGTCTCCGGTGTCCATTCTCTGGTCAGAGGTCTCTGGTGTCTGGTCTCTGGTCTCTTGTGTTAGGTCTCTGGTGTCAGGTCTCTGGTAGGAGGTTTAAGGTGTCTGGTAGGAGGTCTCTGGTTTCAGGTCTTTGGTCCTGTTCTGGCTTCTGAAGCGGACTCACTATGGTGACGTCTCTCTCGATCTTCCGCTGGCGGTCTGTCAGGTCGCCCTCAGCGGCAAGGGCATTCCCTCTCTTGACGGTGTTGATGATTGACACGTAGCAGAAGAGCATGAGGAGCACCGGGACGAAGAAGCAGAAGACAAAGATGGAGACAATGTAGGACCGGTACACGCCTGAGTAGCTGGCCTTGGCCCAGTCAATTTCGCAGGTACCGTAACCTCGATCTGCAGAGGGAGGAGCGTGCAAGTGAGGTCAGAGGCGGGGACAAGGGGTTGGGAATCGGGGGCGGTAACTGAAAGTGAGCGTGTCCTACCTGTGTAGCTGCCCCATCCCAGCAGCGGCGCTCCAGACCAGAACCCAGCTGTGACCCAGATGAAGAGCAGACACAGGAAAACGCTGCCTCTGGTGATGTGGTGAGCTGAAACACAGCAATCATGGTGAACACCTGGACCGGTGTGTGACATCATCTTCTGACACCTATGGAACTGGTGTGTTACAGGTGTGGGACAAATGTGTTACAGGTTTGTGACTGGTGTGTTACAGGTGTGGGACTGGTGTGTAACAATCAGCTCTTTAAACCTGCTAATAGGTACTAGGCAGGATCTTTCTTTCTGGGTACTAAAAAGGTGATTGGTGATAAATACTGGTAAAGTAACCTAGCTAAAAACACTAAAATACAATTCATTTAAGAGGGGAGGACCCTGTTTAAAAGTAAGCAACCTGTAATGGTATATGCCAGGGTGGGCGGAGTCCCAGAGAGGGCTGAGGGTTTAAAAGAAGGTGGAACCCTCACTTCAGTTTTTTTGCGCTGTTGCTGCTGTCATTGTGAGGAGCTGTGTTGCCTGCTTTAAAGGCATGTTGGGACTGCCCCAAGTAATTTGCCACCTTTGTGCTGGTAGAAATAAATCACCCTGAACCTTGCCCTCTTGTCTCTGCCATCCCTTACTTATCTTAAGAGTGTCTGGTCTAGTGCTGAGGTGTTATATTACCTTCACTGAAGCCAGGTGGGACATTTGGTGGCAGTGGTGGGATGGCAGGCCACAGAGGGTCCAAAAGAGGGGCATGTCAGGAGTGGCCAAGTTGGAGACATGACGAGGAAAGCGGTTTCTGGTGCTTTGCACAGGTGTAGTGGTTTGTGTGAAAGCACTGGAGGATGTATGTGCCAAAGGAACACCAGCGTGAGCATGAGTGGAGCGGATCGGAGGTGTAGGTCTCGTTACAGCAACAAGGCTGGTGCACTTCAGCCGTTCAATTTCTGCTTTCCACTTGTCATCCCACCTCTTTAAGCACTCCACTAATTGTTCTTCAAACTCTTTAAGCGTGGACATCATGCATTGCTCAAGCACCTCAACTCGTCTGTCCACATAAGTCCTGATGCCAGCTTCTCTATTCAAGGCGCTATTAACTGAATTTCGAAAGTCTGTTTCAAGGATATTTAATCTGTCCATAACTGACCCTCGATCAGTGGTGATGGGTGTAAGCACGGGAAGAGTGAGGTAAGCTGTGGTTTCCCTCATTTCCGCTTTGTTCTTCTTCATCAGGGTCTGAGATATAAAGTGAAGTAATTAGTGATGTCACCTCGCCCACAGGATTCCTTCTGGTGACCCATGCATCACCCCTTGGTTCATGGCGCAGTTCACTAGGCCCCTGCTCTGACGTAGGGGAAGAGGCCTTGGTGTCAGCCTCCGATTCCTCTTCCTGAGATTCATCAAACTCAACCAGTGGTTTAACGTTTGTGTCAGCCATGTTTGTTTGGTTCCAACAATAAACAATGGTGTTTTTTTTCAGTATGTCACTACACAACATTGTATCTGCAATGTTTTCGTGTTATACAGAAAAATAACAGCAAATGAATCTCACTCTATCTAACCATAAAGTAGCCATAAAGCAAAAGCAAAAGGCCCCATACTGGCCACCATTAGCTCTTTAAACCTGCTAAAGAGCTGAGTTACCACAAAGCACAAGAGGGTCCTTGAATGACTACGAGGCAAAAAAAAAATGAGAAAGGAACAATAATGCCCAGTATTAATTCAGCACGGTCAGAATTAACAAGGAGAGTGTGACAGCAATAACCGCCTTCAGATAGCGCTGAATTCACACCATAGAAAAAAAAAAGACGCACAAAGCGCCGTATATTATCAGTGGCCCAAAACCCCCCGAACACATGTTCCTTGCAGCTTCCTTTTTGATTAGGTCCATAAGCATTTAACTAATAGTCCAAACTAACAGAAAATAATGAGTCCGAACCCCAGCTCGTCCAGCAGTCTTTTAACCCAGGAAACAGGTCCACGTATCCTTAGCAGGTGATCCACACCAAAAAACCAAAACAAAAATGCGATCACAGCCAGTGGTATAGCACAGCAAAGAAGTACAAAAAAACAAGGAACGATCTCACCGGATCTGACGGTGGTAGTCCACAGGTTTGACAGTTGGATGGTATCTCCTCCAAGCTTCCTCTTTGTGGAGAAGCCCAGTACGACAAACAAGGTGCTGCTTTTTCTTTTCTTTTCTTTTCTTTTTCCTCCAGTTATGGTACTCCCAAACTTGTCGTATTTTCTTTTTAACTTTTGTGTTAGAGGTGTGTTACAGGTGTGGGACAACTGTGTTACAGGTGTGGAACAATTGTGTTACTGGTGTGGGACAACTGTGTTACAGGTGTGGGACTGGTGTGTTACAGGTGTGGGACTGGTGTGTTACAGGTGTGGGACTGGTGTGTTACAGGTGTGAGACAACTGTGTTACAGGTGTGGGACTGGTGTGTTACAGGTGTGAGAGTGGTGTGTTACAGGTGTGGCGTCTCACCTCTGCTGGGGTGACAACCTTTGATGTAGCGGGTGATGCTGATGACGGTCAGTGTGTAGATGCTACTCAGACCGAAGACCAAAGTGAAGAAACCGTCCACCTACAGGAGACCACAGGACAGGTGAGTCCACACACCACCATCATCTAATCCAGGTTCAGGTCTCAACAGAGAGGCTTTGAGACTTCTTCTATCAGCCATATTCTTCAGATCCTCCAGGAGGACTCCCAGGATCTCCCAGACCAGGATCAACTAGACCAGGATATGACAGACCACGAGCCACTAGACCAGGATCTCCCACACCAGGATCCACCAAACTAGGGTCTCCCAGACCAAGGTCACCTAGACCAGGATCTGGGGTGGGTGTGACTTTTGCCCTAAAATCCCAGCCAGGTGAGCTGGCCTGGGAACTCCTCCCAAGGGAGGCGTCCAGGGGGCATCCGATACAGATGCCCAAACCACCTCAGCTGGCTCCTCTCAATGTGGAGGAGCAGCGGCTCACCTCCGAGCTCCTCCGGGGTGACAGAGCTCCTCCCCCTATCTCTAAGGGAGCGCCCCGCCACCCTGCGGAGGAAGCTCATCTCAGCCGCTTGTGTCCAAAGTTCATGACCGTAGGTGAGGGTAGGAACGTAGATTGACCGGTAAATCAAGGGCTTTGGCTTTCGGCTCAGCTCCTTCTTCATCACAACAGACCGATACAACGACTGCATGTCTCCATACGGTAAAAGTTACACCTCCTAAAAAAAATTCTTTGTCTTATCAAAAGAAATTCTTTAAGTTATAACAAAAACAAGTTATTCAGGACATCCAGTAGACACTGGTACTGGTGTCCAGCCAATGACTTCTCTACTGGTTTCGGATGTATCTGCACATAAACATAATGTATATATGGATGTATGAAGACTACTGAACCAGCAGCTCATGTGTCAATGACATACACATACCTACCCTATGCTCATTCATCACTGCCGTATGCTTATTCATTATTACCGTTCACTCATTAATCACTGCTGTATGCTCAGTCATGGCTGCCATACACACATTCACCACTGCCGTGCACTCAATCATCACTACTTTACACTCATTCATCACTGCCTAATGCTCATTCATGACTACTGTACGCTCATTCTTCCCTGCCTAACACTCATTTATCAGTATTGTATGCTCATTCATCACTGGCATACTCTCATTCAACACTGCTGTATGCTCAGTCATGGCTGCCATACACACATTCACCACTACCTTACACTCATTAATCACTACTTTACACTCAATCACTGCCTAACACTCATTCATCACTGCTGTATGTTCATTCATCAATGCCATACACAGATTCACTACTGTACGCTCAGCTGTACCCTCCTACTGTGGAGGAGTGTACTGTAGTGATGAATAGTGATGAATGAGTACACAGTATGCTCCTCCATAAATATTATTACCATGAATAAATAAACGTTACCATAAATAAGAAACACCCCCTCCCTGTTTCACAGTTCAACCTAGTAGTCCAAAGAGGACCCAGGTATGGAGGCCCAGCCAAAATGATCTCTGAAGAAGACTTCAGATGTTTACTTTAAAATATTTAAACAGTCCACGAACCAATCATTACCTGAATTTAGCAGAAAAGAAGGCTTATTCATCAAAGTTTGGAGTGGAGCCTAACTTCTTCAGGTCTTCAGTGTCACCTCTCTGGTCTGGTTCACTCTGCGTCCTCTTCTTCATCAGAGACCAACCAGTCTAAGATTCAAACCACCAGATTGGTTTTCTCATCATCCAGCTCCTTCATGGAGGGTTTTATTGAATAGCACCACCTAGAGTATCTAATTTCCATGAACAATTGTACTTCATTGTTTGAATTTTCATCCAAAATTTGGTTTGGTGTGGCTGATGTAATGAGCATCAGACTCTGGTGGTCTCTGGAAGTTCAGGCACCTTAGCTGATATTTTAGTTTTTATAGTTTGGATACAGAAGCTTCTATATCTAGACAACTGCTATTTTCCAAACTTCAGTGCTCTGTCACATGTCCATCTAAACCCTAGTTTCTACTTCTCCGACTACGACAGTGCGCATGCGTGAACTCGTGTGCAGCCTGTTACAGACGCTCCCAACTTTCTTACTACCTTATTTAACTTATTTTAACTTTTTACTTGGGAAAAGTGTTTCCCTTTTACTACTGCACGCCTAAGTAGATTTTTGGAAGTTTTTGGCGTCTTTTTCAATCGCCGCAACACTCTTTCTTCAGATGCAACTCCACGCAGACCGCTTTGTTTACACCAGGGATCAGCTGATGGCTCTGCAGTCGGCCACCACTACAGAGAAGATGCACAGACTGATCCCTCCGGAATGCTGGCGGAAAACACACAGGGGATGCAGAGGGAATAAAGAGAGGCCTTGAAACAACGGAAGCTTATGAGGAGGAATTAGAAGCCGTGTCTCCCCGCTGTCATCATGGGAAACGCGAGGTCCCTGGCAAACAAGATGGACGAGCTGGCAGCACTGTCCCAGAGTCAGAGGGAATATCATGAATGTAGTTTGATGTGCTTTAGACCTGGCTGCACAAGGATATACCCGATGACAACGCTTCAGTTACCAGCTTTCACACAGACAGAGACTGCGCCAAGAGCGGTAAACACAAAGGAAGGGGGCTCTCGCTACTTGTTAACAGTCAGTGGTGTAATCCCACCAACATCAAGGAGAAGGTGCACATCTTCAACCCGGATGCTGAGCTGTGTGCTGTCAGGCTGCATAGGGTTAGGTCACATCATGAGAACCCTAGAAAGACTCATCCTGAAACAGGCCCAAGGTACAACCACTTCTGGATCCTCTCCAGTTCACCTACCAGCCCCGTCTTGGAGTGGAGGACGCCATCATCTACCTGTTCAACAGAGTCTACACCCACCTGGACCAGCAAGCACTGTGAGAGTCATGTTCTTTGAGTTCTCCAGTGCGTTGGACACCATCAGGCCAGCTCTGCTGGCTGAGAAGATGGCAGCGATGCAGCCGGATGCCCCTCTGGTGTCCTGGATGGTAGACTATCTGACTGTCAGGCCGCAGTACACCGGAGCTCCACAGGGGACTGTCCTCTTCCCGTCCTCTTCACCCTCTACACCACAGACTTCAACTACTGCACAGAGACCTGCCACCTTCAGAAGTTTTCTGACCAGTATCTGGTTGGATGTATCACTGGTTGGACTGGCGACCTGTCCGGGGTGTACCCCTGCCTTTCGCCCAATGTGTGCTGGGATAGGCTCCAGCAGACCCCCGTGACCCTGAACAGGAAATAGCGGGTATAGAAGATGGATGGATGGATGTGATGATGCGGCCCTTTAACGGTAACCATGGTGAGGATGTGGCCCTTTAATGTTAACCATGTGATGATGCGGCCCTTTAACGGTAACCATGGTGATGATGTGGTCCAGGGTTAAATAGTTTGACCCCACTGGTATTGAACTGATGCACATGGATGGGTTGATGCTTTGTTCCATTCATCTTTTGGATGCTGGCTGGAGATCAGATGAATTTCTATTTCTAGCTACAGTCTGCAGTGAATTCTGGTGTCGCCACCAAGACGACGTCCCTGCTGTTAAACTGAACATGTGTCTGAGTGTAAAGAAAGCTGACAGTAATGAAGGAAAGAAATTAAAGCTGACAGGAATTCTGCTGTGCAGTCACAGGACTGTGACACACCCCGTCTTTCAGAATAATACTCATTTTTCTATTTGTTTTTTATCAGAGATAGTTTTGAAGAAAAGTTAATTATTTCGTTAGGTACAGCTGAGTGGCCACCTAAACAGCCCTGTTCGCTGTAGCAGCGCCACGTAAGCTTGTTAAAGGAGGCTATATGTACTTCTGACACAGTGAGTGCACTTAACGCTGATTGAGTTGTGTTCAGAATCACAGCACCAAAGTTCCACATCCTTATTATTGCTGTTATTTTCAAACACACAGATGTGTGACAAACGCTGGACACTATTACCCATCAAAACATGGACAAAAGATGTTCACTTTTTTTACTTTTCAGAAAGAAAAGAAACCGAATATATGGCAGCTACATCGGTGTTCATTGAGTCACCTGCAAACAGGTATTCCATTGAACAGGGGCCGCATCATCACCATGGTTACCATTAAAAGGCCACATCCTCACCATGGTTACCATTAAAGGGCTGCATCATCACCGTGGTTACCATTAAAAGGCCACATCCTCACCATGGTTACCATTAAAGGGCTGCATCATCACTGTGGTTACCATTAAAGGGCCGCATCATCACCATGGTTACCATTAAAAGGCCACATCCTCACCATGGTTACCATTAAAAGGCCGCATCATCACCATGGTTACCATTAAAGGGCTGCATCCTCACCATGGTTACCATTAAAGGGCTGCATCATCACCGTGGTTACCATTAAAGGGTTGAATCTTCATCACTACACTGTAAGCCTTTGCTGTAAAATTGGACTAAAATCTGAACAATATTATGCTGTATTTTTGTTATACAGTATATTACTACAAAGTGCAATGCATCATGGGAGCAAAAGCTGGCTCCAAAAATAAATTACAGCATATTCCAATTTATTGTAATTAACCACAGTTTTACAATAAACACCAATGCATCACGGGAAGGAGGACAAAAAGAGAGGGAAAAGTAACCGCTCGGCATTTTTTTCTTGAGAAGAAAAAAGAAATTCCTGCGGCCAGGAAGTCAAAGTCTACATCTGCCATCAGGATAACCTGCAATGTGAGGACCCTAAACCGATGTAAGTTAAATCTTTCCTTCCTTTCAATGTTTGTATATTAAATTTAGTTCCGTAGTGGAATGTCATACATTATCATATTACAACAGCTAGCAAGATATTTTACATGCACGGACCCTTATTCGTGTGGATAATTCATATGTTCTTTGCTGATTGAGAATATTATTTACACAATACGAGTGTAGTTGCAGTCGCAATAAAGTTTTTTTTTCTCCGTGCCAAACACACTTTATAAGGTATTTCCCAAGTGAAGCCACGGGTGAAAATTGCTCCTCGCTGGTGTTCGAGAAGTGTAGAAAAACGTGTTGTCTATTCTCTGTATCGCGGTCGTCTCCACTATCATTTAGCTTCGTGGAGTTAACGCTCCGCTGTTAGTCCGAGAACTCAGTCTCGTGGCTTGTGGCTGAGTCGGCCGGTTGAAATTGAGCGCTGCGGGCGGGCAGTGTTTCTCCGCGCCCCGCGGCACTTCGATCAATTTCTCTGTTGGCGGATTAGCTTTATTCAAAGTGGAGAGGGCAGAAATAACCTCTGCATATTTCAGCGCCAAATTTAATATTATAAAGACAGTGAGATTTGGGTGACGTTCTCTACCATTTGCGGTGCCGTTATACTGTAGCCTAGTCACTGCGGGCAGTGCCTACTCTTAGGGAACAATTTCCCTGTGACCTGCTCAACTAGAAAAAACACTTTATGCAGACAGATCCGCAAACGCAGTTCCCATCTGCAATCACACAGTTGATAGTCACATGTAATAAATTAAAAGTAAACAAGATTACACGAACAAATTAAAATAAAGAAGCACCTAAAAAACCATCACACCAAAGAAGTACTCATTGCATTGTTGGTATTGCATGTGTCCATAATAATGAATGCATAAAAAAAATCGAATAATTTGATTATTGTGCATTTTAATCAAAATGTTTCAGTGTGAGGTGTGTAGTTACAACAACCAGGCAAAATTTGCATTTGTGAGGCATATGAAGAGTCAAAAATATTAGAAATATGAATTTCAAATGTCCACTGCCTGATTGCAACCATGTATTCTCAAAAATAACAGTTTTCAGGCTACATATGTACAGAGATCATCCAGCCAGAAGCCAAAGGGTAAAGGAAAATTTACTTTCAAACCAAACCCCTAACAAAGTCTTTTTTTTGTTCTGTGGATTTCTGTACTTTCAGGTGTGACAGCATTTCAAATGTAATCACTCATTTAAAGCTGCACATTAGATGTGGTCAGACAGTTACTTGTCTGGTAAAAAACTGTGACAAAAGGTTCATGGTG
>JBAMYA010046473.1:0-11005 GCA_037176975.1 Arrhamphus sclerolepis | reverse complement strand
ATCTATCATTCAATATCTGATATAACCACATCAGCAACTGATGGCTTTGGGAAACCTGTATCAGACAACAATATAATATGGAACTACATTAATCAATAGATTTATAATTATATAAAACATGAACCTTAAGTTAACCTTGTCCAGGGGTGGCGACAATGTCTGTATGAAAGCCTGGCTGTGATGTGTGTTGTATCAGTGTCCTTGGAAAAACTAATTAAAATAGCATTAAGGCAGACGAGTAAGATGAGATTTTGGGTGCTGCATCCATCTTTTGCAGGGATGTCCATGCATATTCCAAGACGATAATGCAGAACTACATTCTGCACAAATGAGTGAAGAGGAAGAGGATACATGGACTGGACTGTCTGCAGCCCTGTCCCACCCAAAAGAATACTAATAATAAAAAAATTGAAATGAAATACACAACAGACAACTCTATATAGTTGCTTTCCTTAAAACTGAAAAAATAGGACAAAATAGCAAATGAAAGCCTTCATCATTTGCTGAAGTCGACACCAGAACCTCTAAGTGTGGTGAGAAGGAATAGCAACATTACAAAACAGTAAAAGCTTTACTGCCCCACCTTTTTGTAAAGTATTGCAGTCCTGAAATGGAAAGATGTACATACATAAATGAAATGAAGTGACGATAATAAACAGGAAATATCTTGGGTCCATACATTCTGCAAAGAAAAAAAAGATGAAGCTATTTTAAAGCATCTTCTTCACTATATGAGTTAGAAACTAGCAAACAAGCACCGTCATTGTATGTGTTCAACAGATATTCCTAAGAGACATTTTCACAAACCAACAAGTTACAGAGCTGACAACAAGCAGACCACCGAGGGAGTGAGACAAGAGAAAGTAGGTTAGGGGAGTTTATGAGCATCGTTTAGCTGCAGCAGTTTCACAGCTGACTCAGAGCACTGACAGAAGTATGAATGTCTCAGGACAGCAGAAGAAAAACACCAAATGTTCCTCAGGACTATAATACTCCATCCATCAAATACAAAGATGTATGGCAACAGTCACACCAACAGATGGAGGAGGACGTGATGTTGACCAGTAAGGAAGGAGGACGCATTTCTACAGGATGTAATAATCAAAACTCTTAAAAAAAACAAGCTCTAAATTAAACATTTGAGATGCTGTGTAATGATGCTTAAGATGGGCTTCAAAATGTCTGAGTGTAATGGGCTTAGACTTCTGGGATGTGACTCAATTACCAGCCTCTCCAGTTGCGTGAAGGATGATCTGTGTTGACATTTGAGTTTTATAGCTGGAACTGCTTACAAACATGAGTTACTTTGTTTTCTTATTTCAGATTCATGCACTTGGGAATGTGAACAGGAGTATTAGACCCACCAGGCCCTTAAATCCAACAGGGAACACGTGTATCACAAACAATCGATGGGGTTCAATATTCGCACTAATTGGCTTCTGTGAAATACAACTATCTGCTCCATGTTAGAGAACAAATAGTTGTTTCCACTTGGCAAAGCTAAACGTGAGATTCAACTTATTAAACCCCCCCTCTTTTTTTTTTTTTATAAAATAGGATGTCCAAATTGAAACAGCTAACTGAAAGTTGTTATAAACAGAAGTGACTGTGTCTCGAGTTCTTGACTACAAATGAGGGAAGAACGGAGTGGGAGATTGACAAACAGACTGGTGCAACATCTACAGTAATGGGAACTCTGTACTGGTCTGTTGTGGCGAAGATACAGTTGAGCCAAAAGGCAAGGGTCTGTTGACCAGTCAGTCTTTGGTTCTACCCTTACCTATGGTCACTAACTGTGTGACCATAGGTACCACATCCAGAGGAGAAAGTTGAAGTGTTTCAGGTATGTTGTTAGGATGCCTCCTAAATGCCTCGTAGGGGAGGTGTTGCGGGCATGTCCAATATTGGCAAACATCAAATCGTCATTCGATTCATTGATGTGACATTGTATCGGGATGAACGTCAACGGCACACTAACATGAACAAGCCGTTCATGAGAAGTTCTGCAGTCGAAATGTTGAGCGAAAATAAGTAAGCAAGTATGGTTTATTTACATAACACTATTCATAGAAGGAGTGTGGTCATCAGGACACATTATGCCATGGTCTGTTTTCTCGCATTTGGGCACTGTTGGGCTGTCTAACATACTAATTTATTCAAATACACCTTGCGTTTTCTGAGATATACTTATTTTAATATAGGCATGTCATTTTCAGACTGGAATCTCAAGAACAGGCCTCTTTAGGAAAGGGTTAAATAAAGAGTTGGGGTATATATCACTTAAATCTTCAAACAGAATTCAGAAAACGTAGTTTCTATCATATAATCAAATCTTCCGAGTCAATAATTGAATTTAATGAATTTTGAAGTATATGCAGAAGCCAGATCTGATATACGAGAACACATATCTCAACTGTAAGATGTACAGACTAATCTCTAATTCCAGCAAGTCATTTTACATTAAACAAACTAAAATCAGGAGCCAAGCTCTCAGTTACAGATGTTTACGGACAGCAGTCACCTATCACAGCTGATCAACTGACAGATTTTACTTTGCACAGTCAAAGCAAAATGAAAGAACGATAAAAGACAGTAGTGCTAAAATAACATCATCACTGCAGCAGTGAGAATCAGTCATTAGAGCCTGGCAGCTCCAACTGTCTCAGCCTTGGTTCCAATATAGCCCGAGGGGATCGAAGCCATGGATCATTTGTTTTCAGCTACGGAGGAAGCTGAAGTGAAAAATCGCTTTTTAAAACAGCAAAGACAAAAAGTTCCCTCCAGACAGCACTGCATTATTCAGCTGTAGCCGAAACCTTTAAACATCACATAACTACCACAAAACACAGCTTGTTTTTCTTTTCTTTTTTTTTTAATGACACACCTCACAATATGCAAAGGCACATTTTAATCCTCACACTAAAGGAAATCTAATAAACAAATAGACAGATCTCCCTTGGGTGGGGACTGTTAGAAAACTCACCATGTTACATCTCTTGATTTTATCTCCACACCCCGAAAGCCAAATCTGCAGCTTTAAGTATATGCAAACAAGACAGAATTAATTAAATAAATGTCTCATCTGATTTCAGATCACATTCAATGTGTCGGCACGGCTTACAGCTCTGCCACGGTGTAATGGATTACAAAGGACCACACTCAGGTATTTACCTGAAACAAACTCAGAGAGGTATGCTTAAGAAAAAAAAAAAAAAAGAAGAAGAAGAAGGTGGGGGGAAGGAGGGAAACCAGAAAGCAGCCACATTCCAGTGCAGTGTTGGGTATTGTGAAAGCTCTGGGAGAGTGGTTGTAGTCTGGCCTGGGAACCAGTCAGCGTGGGTCCCTGGGGGAGTCCAACCCGCTGGCCTCCAGAAAAATACTAGCAGAGTGGCAAGGCAGACATGGCCAGATGTGCTGCAGTCGTAGGCGGGTACTTTACATTACAAACAAAAATAATGCAAGGACAGGACAGAACAAAACACACACACACACACACACACACACACACACACACACACACACACACACACACACACACACACACACTTGCACACTTCAAAGAAATAATGTTTACTTTAAACAAAGTATGTCTGAGGGAAGCTGGTGCAGAGTGGCTTTGAGCATGCAAATATGAGCAGGAGTGAAAGTAGGCTGAGACAGAGATCGACTATGTTCTGGTGTAAGATTCTTTGACACAGAGAACCAGTCACAGTAGCACTTATAAGAAGAAAACACATCCACAGTCATCTCTTTATTGACTGCTTTTAAGTTTGAATGTTGAGGAGTGGATAGGACCCAAATGCAGGTGACTCAGAAAGAAGGAATAATCCAACAAAAAAATCACAAATTAACAGACAGGACAGACATCGGGGGGAAAACAAAATCTTGAACCAGAACAGGGAGAGATAGTAACCAGGATGAAACAGTACCAACCAGTCTGGAGGGAGAGAAAAACAAGATGATAGCTCTTCCCCAATTCCAAGTATGCAAAGTCTGAGCTTGTGATTGTACTTTCAAGTATGTTCTCCTGCGTTATATTTGCAAGTATGAGCTTCCATGGATGGGCGAACGCAGTCAGTTTTGACTTTCTACAACTGAAACAGCTGTTTACTTCACAGCATCACAGCTCAGCTAGCAGGCTAACATGTATTTACAAACATCTAAGATTTAATTGAGCATGAAATAAACACTGAAGTTTAATGCAAGTCAGAACAGAAAATGGACTCTTCTGGCAAAAGTGTCTCTTGCCGTTATTTTATACGAAGCACCAAATTAAACCCAGAACCCCAACAAAGCCTGCTGAATTATCCAAATCAGAGTCATTATCTTTTATTACAGGAAGTTAAAGTGATTATTCCATCTTCCATCAAATCATTCTGCCACTGATCTAACGTTTCAGGTTTTATGAGGTGTTTCCATACAGAGATATATTACTACATGAACCATGTCTTAAAAAAGAAGTTTCGGGCTGATATATGGAATAACATTGTTTGTTCTGGCATGGATGAACCTGTATCAGCTCCCTGAGGGTCCAAGGTGAAAGAAGTGATGGAAATGGAAAGATTTTTGATTAAAAAAAAAAAAATCTCCCAGAGCACTGCTTTAAAAGATGGAGGCTGAATAAGACTTCAGTAATCTAACCACTTTCATTTATTCATTCATGCATTTGCTCAGATGTGCTTTTAAGATGACTATAGTTTATATTGCGCTACTTTTTGACAAACTTCAAATCTTCAATGAGGACCTCTCATCTGTGCAGTAGCAACAATTCTCCATTTATCTTCACCTGTTTATATAAACTCAGGATGGGCGTGATCATGTTGATCATGTTGCACATAGCCGATATGCTTTCGGAGAAACAAAACCACAATTGTTTTTTGTCAAGTAACAGCTGATGGTCCATGTGATCAGTCATGTGAGTTTCATGTTCAGCGTTCCTGAACTGATTAGCATGTCCATGTCATTGTGAGCATATATATTTTTTGAATTAGCTGCGACTGATTTTCACTGGTCACATCTAAGGGTGTTTCTGGAGCACTTCCAGACTGTTTACACACATTTATATAATCATGAACTCCTCCTGATAACATAAATTGTAAAAAGGAACAAAATGTTCCTTGTGCAGGTAATTTTGAGTGGAAGCTGTCTCATTGTTCACAATGACTTTGTCAATGGAGCAGGAAAAAATGTGCAACATGACATTAGTGGCTTGGCTGTGTATCTCTTGGGTTTTCTCAGAGGGTAACCTCAACTGTCCTAAGTAGTTTAAATTCCATGTTATCGTTGACAAAGACCACAAAGAGAAGCAGTCAACAGGAGACACCAATCTTTAGGTGGTTCAACATGCCACCTGATGACCTTTTGCATGAACCACCCTGGATCTACAACACTCACACAAAACACTGACAACTGCAACACTAACAGGTTAATAATAATGCAGGATCGAGTTGTAAGTCTATAAAAAACAATAATATATGATTTGCGTCTCTCACACCATTTTTACCTCTTTAAGTCTTCTCACTGTCAAACACCCTCTCATGTTCACCAACAGTCTACACTCACACAGTCATTAGCGAGGGAGAGGCTGCTAATGACTGCAGAGCTCATGAAGGTTTTTCTCACCCCTGATTAACTACACCCCCACACCCCTCTTCTTCAGCCTCTACCCCATGGAGAAAGAGGCTTAGTTGACTGTATCATCACGCTGACACACTTGCTGTCATTGCCTGCAGTAAATGTGTCGATGCTCCGCTCTGAATCTTGTCTGTGGGACTAACAGAGCGTCGTTGTATGGCAGATGCACTGCTGTCGCCCCTGAAATAATAAAAGAAACAGGAGGTCATGCTGCAGATATCAACAGCTCTGCAGCTTGACCGAAGGAACTGAAGCCTGCTGGGACTCGCTGTCAATCAGACTTGTAGGTTCATGGTGGTTTGCTTGTCCAACTGCAAAAGGTGTATGTGGGGGATAGATGGCCAGCGAGTCTATGAGAGAGGCTGTGTGCTATGACAGCTTTATTTTTAGCTTCTTAGCCTTCATTAGCTTCATCACATTGACAATGTCTGTTTTGGCTCAATAGTTTATTTTTGTCTTACATGTTGTGTAAATAATACTTTGAGGTTTTTGTTTGTTTGTTTTTTTCTTTTTTACATGGAAAGACTTCTAGTTTTTGTAGGCAAGCCTAACCCAATCACATTCTACAATGCCATACCATAGCATCTTTATTTATAAACCGCTGCAATGGACCCAAGCGCTGTACAACAAGTAAATAAAAAGGTATAAACGTAAAATATGATCAGTCGGCATGGTCAACATTATGAAAGAAAAATTTGTCAGTGTGATGTTGGTAATGCTGATGATGCTACCGTGGCCTTGTATTTTCAAATATGTCAGCCTAACCCAGCAAGCCATAGTCATTCACTTCACAAAAATTGTGTATTATCTTTCTACAGTACAGGACGTACCAAACCAGTTCAACAGATGTAGTAGCATCCAAGAAACATTGTTCAATACAACCAAGGTGGCTGCAGAATTGCTTAGAACACCTTGGATCGACAAGTTTTTACTGAAAAAACGACAACATTCACCAGCATTCATACGCCACTGCATTCCATTTTAGATGTATTTTGTCTGGTCGTCACAGGCATTACATCACATACTTCATTTCCTCCTAGTTTCCATCCAGTACTGCTATCTGGACATCAAAGTCGAATCCGGAGAAACCAGCTTTTTCAATTGTATAGAAGAGAGCGCATCTTCAGCCTATATGTTCAATTTTTCATTCACTTGAGGCAAGTTGACTGTGTGAGCTGTGAAACAGCTGACATGTGGCGAGGTATGTGGAGGACACAACAGAAACGATCATTAGTTAGAGTCCTAACTATAACACTACTATGTCCAAACACTTTCACCTTGGAATTAAAGTGCAGATTGAAAAAGTCAAAATCTTATTTACAACATGTTTGTTTAAATCACCCACAGTTGTGGGTATGATTATGTGTGTTTTTTTTGTGTATGGTCCTGAAATGGACTGGTGAAGTGTTTATAGATCAGGGGTGTCAAACTATTTTATCCCATGCCACATCACCACCATGGTTACTGCTAAAAGGACAGTTATTCTTTACTTTCACAATGAGCTATGTGGTCATACTTTCTAAGGCTTGGAATATACTTGCTGTTAAAGTGTACGCGAAAGCATCATGGCTGACGTGTATCCTGCATTCATTTGACAAGTCAGTTGTGCATTTATTCCAAAAAAGATCCGAGTCATACGCAGGTTGCAATAGTCACTTCAACATTAGTGGCACCAGAGTAGGTCAGAACACTTGCTGACCCCAAGTCAACAGTCAAATGCTGTCAGAGTTTCTCATCAATGTTACACATCGGCAACACAAGACAAATTCCCATCCCGACGACAGTGGTTTCATGATTCATAACATCTCCAAATGATGCTACCATTGTTTTAGTTGACTGTGACCGCAACAAAAACAAAACATGAACTTTTTCTACTGCTTATATGGTTGTATTTCCGACTCTGGTATTCTTCCCCAACTCGTTACCTCTGGTACTATGTGCTCTGTCCGCATACTACGCAGCAAGTAACGTTCACAGCGCAGCTGGTTGTGGATGCGAACATGCACAAACTCAGAGTCAAACAGCAAGTATATCCCTGACTTAAGAGTTCCTGGATTCACTGTGGAAAAAAAAGACCAAAAAAAAAAAGTGAATTTTTGCAATAAAATCTCAAATTTTAGAAGATTACGACTGCTATAAAATTGAGGCTTTTGGACTAAAATCAAATGTTCAATGTATAATTGTGATTTTTTTTTTAAGTTGCTTTTTTTATTTAAAAAATAAAATAAAATTTTAAAAAATGGCAACTTTCGCAAAATCTTAATCCTTTTTTCATAGAAATATTGAATTTTTGTCATAAACTCTCAAATTTCACAGACTTTAGTAGTATAATCACATTTGTTTCTTCTAAAATCACCAAAAAATTGAAAGTTTGAAGCATTTCTCTCCCAATGAGTTTATCATACAATCACACAAATTTCCCTTCAGGAATTAATAAAAGGCATATCTATCTATCTATCTATTTCACAAAACTGTGACTTTGACTTAAAAATACAAATCTTTTTGGAAATAACTTTTTGAAACATTTTGTCACTTGTCACTTTTGATCACAAGTTTTGATGAAAATTAGCAACTTTTTGTTATGAAATGTTTTAGAAACATTTGCTAAATTGTGACTTTTTGACATAAACCAGCTGCTCTCCTCCTCAGTTATTCCACTTTTTGATGTCAGTACTGAATCAAAGGGGCAGTCGTGTTGAAATCTTCTCTTTCCCTGCGGGCCTTGAGTTTGACACAGTGTAGATCAGGGGTGTCAAGCTGATCCGTGAAGGGGCCGGTGTGGTTGCAGGTTTTTGTTCCAACCATGCAGCAGCCCAGCTGACTTGTTCCATTCAATCAAGTGAACTGGTTAAGACATTCAGTGAAGACAGTTCAGCTGACTGAATGAAACAAGTCAGCTGTGCTGCTGCATGCTACGAACAAAAACCTGCAGCCGAACCAGCCCTTTCACAGATCAGTTTGACACCCCTGCTGTAGATAATGGCTAGATAGATTTTGGCTATAAGGGTTACTTGCATCACATATGTAGTTGTGGTTCTATTAACAACACCAGCTCATCCTTACTTTGTCATGACAATGGTATAAGAGATATCTTGAAATACTTATGTATGAAGTCAATCAATATAAAGACCTCATGTAAAGACAGAACATGGACCAGAACCTACTGTTTGTCACACTTTTATTATCATAATGAGCGCCTCAGGGCTTTAATCTTTCTGGAAAACAAGCATGAGAATACATAGGCTGAATATATATGAAGCTGTGAGAGACGCCAACAGCCCCGAGACAAAAATGAAGCTGAAGAAGCTTGTCCTACTTTCTTCAAAGAACAAACGCTCGTTTCTGCTCCAGCTTGGAAACTCTGGGAGAAAATAGAAGGAGGCAGCAGTTTTGATAAGTTCCCAATTACCACCACTAAAAAGAAACTGTTTCTGGGAGTGAGGAAATTCTCTTCCCCTTTCCATGCTGGTTTTGGACTGTATTAGGCTGATGGTAATTGGGGACAGGCTTGTTTCACGAATGATTTAACCGTGTCTTTGTTTCTCTGCCTGCTAACTGTGTCCTGTAGAGACTGGCGACACTAATCCAAAAGTCTGGCTTCAGTTTGGAAAGCATTCACAGCAGCTTTTCTGTGCTGTTACTTTCCAAACTGGGACAGACCTTAGTTCTGGAATTATAAAATAAACAAACAAATGAAAAAGCACAATCATCTATACTGTTACAATAATGGCAACAGAATCCGGAAACAGTTCATATTTGTAACAGCATTTTCCAACAACTAGCTTTTTTTGGGGGAAATGTGGTTATAATACGCTTTCACTCATCATGAAGACGTCTGGAGAGGGAAAGATGCAACTACTAGCACCTTTCCAGAGGACGAAAGGTAATACCAGATCAATCAATTACATTCAACCCAACTCTGCTCCCGTTCTTTACAGCAGAAATGAATGGATAGTGGAGAAAGCCGGGGAGGTGTGGGACTGCCAATATGTTTCTACACGACTATTGCTTCCAGATAAATGGGAAGGAGCAGAGTGGATGCCTCAAGGTTAACAGCATTTAGCTCTCTCTGCTTATAGGCAAACCGAAACTGAGAAAAAGAGAAAAACAAAAGGAAAAAAAAAGGGTTCACACATTTTCTAATTGTGAAAGGCTTTAACAGCCAGAATTTGCAGATTATAGCATGTTATTTTCTTTCGACACCATAAAAAAAATAAGCATTTGGGCATTGGAATTTCAATGTCTGTGCAAATAACTTTATGACGGTACAGTGTCACTTAGAAGTTATTGACAAAGCATATGCATAATGTTTAATGGAAATGTGACTGATCAATAAGTATTATGAGCAGTGCTCCTTAAACAAAACCAAAACCAAAACCAAAAACCAAAAAAAACACCCCAACACATCATATGTCCTCTCCTATGATACATGATGTTGTGCACAGTACAGGATGTTTATTGTAGTTTTGGAATACTCATCACTGTGAATTGCTGCATTTGTGGATGTTGCAGAAGCGCAACATGCAGATCTCCTACCTGTGAGCATCTTCTGCAGCTGAAGAGGTGGACCTGACGCCTCAACTCGGGCCAGACAATAATTTATATACACACACATATATATGTATATAATATACACACACATATATATCTATATGTACATACACACACATCGCGTATACATTTTTTTCCAATCATGGTGATATGACTTTTAAACACATTTTCAATATTCTAATTGGTGCAATGGATCAAAAAACTCTGAGTCACAGATTGAATCAATTTATGGATCAGAAAAAAAAGAAAAGAAAAATCTAACTACATTTTTTTTTTTTTTTTTAAGGGTTAGGGCTTTGGCCCATTAAAAACATTCTTCTCAAGACTCATTCAACTCAATTACATTAAAAAAACAACTTAAAAAAATGCTTATTGTCCTACTTTTTGTTGTGCAGCCTTCATCTTGGTTCCTAATTCAGATGGGCAAAATTTTTAATCAGATTAAAAACTTTCCAAATTACTAATTCTGAATCCACTGTTTATATCTTAACCATAAACAACTGCTATGATGTCTTCCAGTCAGGCTTTAGAAAGCACCTCAGTACTGAGACTGCCCTGACCAAAGTGTTTAATGACATATGTTTAAATACAGACATTTGAAAAATGTCAGTCTTAGTTTTACTGCATCTCAGCGCTGCATTTGATACAGTTGACCACAATATATTACTGGAATGACTGAAGAACTGGGTTGGTCTCTCTGTAACTGTACTAAACTGGTTCAAAACATACTTGGGGAACAGGAAGTACTTTGTGTCAGTAGGTAATTTTACATCTGAGCAGACTAGAATTACATGTGGAGTTCCCCAAGGTTCCATCCTGG
>JBAMYA010046472.1:0-11006 GCA_037176975.1 Arrhamphus sclerolepis | reverse complement strand
TAAACTGCCAGAGAGGGCTGGTGAAGGACACGCTCACCCCTCACATTAGCACAAAAAATCTGCTACAAGATGAAATTTCATATACATTGAATGGTTTTGTCAGATGATGGCATTAACCATCAATGTACATACAGACAAAATGTTTTTTTAATTTGTTTAGCTCTCGTCCCCTTCAGTTGTCTGGCCAAAATTTCACTCGTCTTGTTCCACGTACCATGTTCATATAGAGCACTTCTATTCCTAAGCTGTAGATTTCAATAAAAGATGATGTGACGGGGTCATATTCTGCTTTAAATTTCAGGCGCTCTTTATACAAGTCAGAAAATGGGAATTGGGCATATCTTTTCTCAGTTTCAGCTATTTCCTTGTTAAGTTTAAATTGTTTTGCTTCTGTGTTCTTTCTCTTATTAGCCATGAAAGATATTATCTGTCTCCTTAAATAAGCTTTAAGGGCCACCCAAACAGTTTAAACAGAGACATCCATGGTCATGTTTATTTAAAAAAAATAGAGAAATGTGTTCTGATAAAAAGTGCACAAAGTTTTCATCAGCTAACAACAGAGAACTGAACCTCCAATTTCTTCCAATTGTCCTTGATTCAGGCAAATTCAATGTCAGTAAAAGGGGAGCATGGTAGGGGGTTAATTTATTGTTGGTGAAAGAACAGTCGATTCTACTAAATGTGTAGCGCACTTGCAAGAAGAAAGAGTATTCCCTATTTTTTTGGTGCAAAAAACGCCATATATCAGACATGCCAAATTTCGAAAGAAAAGTTTGCATATGGAAAACCGATTTGGGTGCCACATAACCTAGTCTGACTGACGATCTGTCTATCCCAGGGTCTAAACAGAAATTAAAATCTCCTCCGATAATGAGCAGGTGAGAATTTAGATCAGGAAGTGATTTAAAAAGACACTCAAAAAACTGGGCATCATCAAAATTTGGAGCGTATATATTAGCCACCCCTGCCTTTCGCCCAATGTGAGCTGGGATAGGCTCCGGCAGACCCCCGTGACCCTGAACGGGAAATAGCGGGTATAGAAAATGGATGGATGGATGGATATATTAGCCAGTATAACATTGGTGTTGTAGAGTTGGCCAGTAACTATAATGTATCGTCCGTTTAAGTCTGCAATGGTGTCAAATGGGGTAAAAGATATGTCCTTATGGCAATGCCTCTCGTCTTTGCCTGAAAAGTGGAATGGAAAAGCCCACCCGCCTGCATTTTAAATGGGAGTGATCTGATTTTCGAAGGTGGGTCTCCTGCAGAAAGGCAATTCTGGCCCTCAAAGGTGTACTAATGCTTTTGTCCTATTTACCGGGTGATTCAGGCCCTTGACATTCCAGTTGACAAAGTTGGTGTCACAATTCATGCTGCTTCTGTGTGTGTGATATAAAAAGACAGTTAAACATCAGACAAGTGATACAGTGCCGACTGAGTCTAAACAAGTAACTTAGGTAATAAGAATGAACGGCTATTATGCCTTGAGTGACAGCAAAACAAGCACAACCTCCCCCCAACCGTGACTTCAGCTGTTAGAACAAACAGCACACCTTCCTTAACTAACTTAAAGACTTTGAGGTTACTTCTCTTATGTATGTATATATATATATATGTGTATATATATATATATATATATATATATATACACATATATATACATATATACATATATATACATATATACACATATATATATACAAAAATTGGCAACTTTTTGTTATAAAATCTATTGCAAACATTTGCTAAATCCTGACTTTCTGACATAAATCAGCTGTTTTCCACCTCAGTTATTATACTTGTTGATATCAGTGCTGAATCAAACAAGCAGTCACATTGAGATCTCCTCAGAAATGTTCTTGTTATAAGTTTATATTTATCTTCCATGTACACACGGACCAGATAAAATGAAGTGGCAGGCTGGATTTGGCCTGAGGGCCTTGGGTTTGACACATGTGCTCTCCAAACACAGAAAAGCGTTCCATCCCAGACACTCTCAGTATCTCTGGCACTCTTCTCCAGGCTTTATTTCTGAGTTGGTGTCATCATATGATGATTCCACACTGTAATAATCGTTCTTTCCACCTGCTGTTGGCCCACTCCCATGCACTGATTGGCTGACACTGAGGCTATATTGCCACAACCTGAGAAATTGAACTTTTCTCAACTCTTGACATTTTGATTGACAGCTAGCCATTAGGTCTGTCATTAGCTTTGACAGCTTTGTGCCGCCTCTTAGAAGCCCATTTTTCCTCAAACAACGTGGTGCCATGTTGCAAAGTAGAAATCTATGGGTCACGTGACCAGATAGTTGGTCCAGTATTTACAGTTAATAGCAACAGAAAATCTGGCAGATCATGCACACATTTATTTTTTGTGTTACAACCAAAAAAGTGAAACTCTTTCTGGAAGGGACGTAACCATTTAGTCTCTGAGAGTCTTACCGTCTCCTTCACTTCATTATACCTTGGAATAATACCAGACAGTCTAAGTGATGTATATCTTTAGATTTTCATGACTGCTAGTAAGAAAAAAAAAAAAAGAGAAAGGGGGAAAAAAAAAGCAATTACAAACTGCTGGCTTCAACACGCCCCTCCTGCCATCCCTCTTCTTGTCAACATAATGAACTCAATCCTTGCAATGGAGTAAATGACTTCTACAATCAGACAGAAAAGACAGAAAAACTATTACACAAAGTAGAGCATCCTTAGTTGTTCAGACAAGTTATTGCTGTTGTATTGTTGTACTGCATACCCCAGACCTCTTGTGTTCTTAAAAAAGCTGAAAAATCACAAGCGCACCTCCTCCTTGCACTGTGTAAGTAGGCCAAACCCCCGCCATCATAAGCTGTGGAAGTAGCCCTCTCCATCCTGTGTGAGAGGCTTCCCTGGGTGGAGTGCTCCCATTTCCTGAATCCAGCTGTTCTCTCATCACGAGTGGGTGTAGCTACTCTTCCTCCTGTGAGGAGAAAAAGGCAGCAGGTTGAGAGCCAACTGCTCAGGAGGATGTTGAGGATGTGAGTTAAAATCTTCAGGTTAAAATGGCAAAAAAAGAAAAGACAAAAAACACCTCCCCTAAGCAACTGTGTACATGATAAAAACAAACAAAAAAAACACCTTCAGCTTAACCATCATCTGTTGGGGATGCTTGGTGAAAAGCTCCTCGACGTTGGCCAAAACCATCATGCACCCTTCGTGAGCTGACTAAGTGAAAAGCCGGTGCTTGGATGAACCTTTTTCTATCTAAACTGCACATATATTGTCCAGCAGTGGTTACCATGAGTGCTCAGTTTGGTCAGAAATTTTAACTTAAAGGTCAGGGCTGTCAAACGCTTTCATCCTGGGCCACATCATCACAATGGTTACCATTAAATGGATGGGTATACTTTATTTTCTCAACCAGCTATGTTGTCAGATTTCCTGTTACTTCCTGGACTCTGTTGACAAAAAACAAACAAACAAAAAAATGAGAAATATCAACTGTGTAAGCCAACCCTTGAAACCACCCCAAAGTGCAGTGACATGGTGAAACTGTTTTCAATATATACTCTGTGTTCTTATGATGTTAATCCTTCACATTATTTACAAAATAAATCCTTCTGTCATAGAGTATCTGTTATTTTGGAGGGTCTAGAGGTGGCAGGGGTCTTTATCGATATATATTAAGGTTTCTGTCTGGAGGTGCAAAGGGAGGTGATCCCCGCTTGGTCTGTATCTGTGGTCTAATGAAGCTGGGAGGAAGTGTGGATGATATCCAGGCCAACTTTAATCTTTAATCCATATGTGTCAAACTCAAGGCTCGCAGGCCAACTGTGGCCTGCCGCTTCATTTTATCTGGCCCACAAGAGCGCTCAAAGACAATAATAAACTCATAACTAGAACTTTTCTGAGGAAACGTTTGATTCAGTATTGACATCAAAAAGTGGAATAACCGAGGTGGAGAGCACGTTTGAAAAAGATTTTAGGGAAAAAAAATTAGTACAAAAAAATAAAAAAATCTGGTAATTTTTGTAAGATGTTTTTTGTTTGTTTGTTTTTTTAAATAAATAAAATAAAATAAATCATACATGTAAACACAACTTATTTTTAAAATTTTTTAATGTGATTTTCTGTCAAAATGTTGCAAAAAGTTGATATTTCCCAACAAAATAAGAATTTAATCCCAAGTTTAAAAGTGACAATTTTGTGACATTTGTGATTGTATGATGAAGTTTGGCTTTTGAGTAAAAATGTTGTCCTTGCAAAATTTGCATTTTAAGACTTTTTTTTTTAAAACATGAATGGAAAAAAAAGTAATTTTAATACAAGAGTCAAAATTTTATATCAAAAGTCACAAATTTTGTGAAATTTGAATTTTTATTTTATATTTTTATTTATTTATTTTATATATACACCTAAGTCCAGAGGTGTGTTCCAAAATCCATACTTCAGTGAGTAACTTAAACACACTCTTTCCATACTTACTAAGTGCACAGAGTTTGGCGGGTAAGTGTTCTTCCAAATCACATACTTAATAGTCCACTTACCGGAAATTATGATTGCTGCCTCGGCTCATCACCCGCCAAAAACGTTGAATGATGAACCAGAAAAATACAGGCAATTATTAAAATATAAAACCACAAAACATACATCCAGCGGCTGTTGTTGCCATTATGGTAGCCATCTTTCCTTTATATTTTTCAAGCTGAGTTGGGTCCGCTTCCACTTCGTAGCTAAGATGTCGGACGGGGAGAGCAAAAAGTGTACTGTACATTGTTCCACACTCAGCATTTTGGCCGTTATGAGTGCACCATCCAAGTCCTTTCAGTACACTTATTTTCACCGCAATCGTTATTGGAACGCCTTACAATACTCAAACTGAGTAAGTACGCAAAGTATGGATATTGGAACACATGGCAGGAACTGATGGAAAATCAGACAGCTGTAATAATTGTCCCTTTAATGGTAACCATGGTAACGATGCGGCCTCGGATGAAATAGAGTTTGCCACCTCTGCTTTAATCTCTTGAAATATGTCACCTGTTTATGTCTGAGTTTAATTCTGAAGCATGATGAAGACTAAAAAATGTGTCCTCTAACGGGTTATGTGAGTTTACGGTGGTGAGCACATGCACAACCTGTGAGCTTTCATTACTCCTTCCTTACTGCTGCAGGAAGAGGGGGAGGGGAAAGGGGGGGACATGGGGAGATTGGGACTCGTGAGACAAAATGAAAATGGGAATCCAAAAGAAGTGAAATGATAAAGGCAAAGAAATAATAACTCAGAACTAATCTGGGAATGAAGGTGGGAGATACTAGTGTTCAACTACAGGCGATGGAAGAATGTGGAGAGCATGTATAACAGCCAGCCTGCAGTTACATGTCATAACCTACGAGGGGCAGCAGAGATGCGGATATCTAATTGTTACTTTCGCTGCCCCAATTTGTGTTGACAGCAAAGAATGACAATGCTGTTCTTTCTCTCATTTACACATTCCTGCATTGCTTTTTTCCTTCATTTTCTTACCTTTAATTTGGCAAGTAAAAGGGGAAAAAAGACAGAAATGATGTTAAAAAAACAAACCAAAAAAACAACAACAACAAACAAACATACAGCAACCTGTAATTGGGTTTATGTGTTGAGTCGAAGATTAACTGAGAGAAAACATCCCAAGCACCTCCATTTTAAGCTGTCTCTGCCTCTAATAGGCAGCGTTGTAATAGCAGGTGATTTGCAGTGACAACATGAAGGCGCAGCTCGTAGCGACGGCTAATTGGTGTGGACTGACTTCAGAGAGTCGTGCCACTCAGCGGCTGAGCGGTTGGAGGAGGTGGTGAGGCCATATGGGACATGCAGAGGAAGCATCATGAAAACTGGGAGCTCCTTCACCCCTTCAGGGGGCTTTTAAATTATCACCAAGGCCGCGCTGATGTTTCATTGTAAACACTGACTCCCATACTTGTTACATCGAACACTGAACATGGCTTAAACCGGGGGCGTCAGACTCTGTTTCATATCATTGCCTTGGTTACTGTTAAAGGCCTGGTTATTCTTTATTTTCAAAAACCAGCTGTTGTCAGTTTTCCTCCAAGTTGAACATAAAATTTATTTTAAAAAAAATCTCAAATTTTTGACTTTTATCATAAAATTGAGACTTTTTTTTTACAAAAATCAAAAATATTTTTCGTATAATTGCAAATTTCAAATAGACTTTTTTCATTAAAAAATACAAATTCTCTTGTAAAAATGGCAAATTATACAATATCAGATGTTTTTCAAGAATAAATTTTCAAATAAATGTATAAATTTCTCAAATTTTCACACAAACTGTATCATAAAATTGAGACTTTTGTACCAAAAGCACTTTTTTTTTTCTTGTAAAATCACAAAAAAACCCCACCTTTTTTGGAAAAAAGCTAATTTTATTCTAAAAATTGCTGGTTTTGCAAGCTCAAGACTTTTATCTTAGAATCACAAATATCACAAAATTACCACTTTTTAACTTGGAAAATTAGTTTTTTTGCAACATTTTGACATAATTTTATGTGTAATTTTTTGTATGTAATTTTATGTGTTGTATAATTTATTTTATCCTAAAATCAAGCCTCTATACATAGTATTTGTTGACTTTGTAAAGGCTTTCAACTCCATCAATTGTGAACTGCTCTTTATTATCTTTGGTAAATTAGGCTGTCCTCTGAAATTTATAAGAATAATAAGGAAGCTATAAACAAAACATACATGCCAGGCTAATCATTGATAGTGAGCTAATTCAGTCCTTTGAATACAACAGTGGCATCAAACAGTGGTGCAAGCTAGCACCAACACTGGCATTTATGCAGTGGTCTTACTCTGACTTGCTTTTAAGAAAGTGAAACACTCATGAAGTATACAGATCAAATTATGTTATGATGGTGATATTTTCAATCTACGTAGACTCACAGAATACATCAGGGAGGCTCAGTATGCCGATGACATTACCATATTTAGTGACACACCAGAATGCTTGCAGTCTCTTCTAATCACTTGCTTCAACTACCTTGGTAGCTACATTTCCAGTGATTGCTCTATGCAGGAGTGCCAACATTGTGCGCTTTTGGTCAGTTGCAGAAGAGAGTTTTTGACTTACATGACCTTACCATTCCTACCAAAGTTGCTGTATATAACTCTCTTCTAATGTATGGCAGTGAAACATGGACAGTATATCAACATGAAGTCAGTACAGCAGTGTCATCTGCTTCTCATCCTTAACATCAAGTGGGATCACTTTGTCGGCAATGAAGAGGTGCTAAGGATGTCGAAGATATTGAATTGAAGCTTGTGAGAAATTGCCTTCGCTGGCTAGCTCACACTTCTTTTATGGACAACAACAGACCAATAAAACAACTTTTTTTTACATTGAACTAACTCAGTACTGAATCAAACGGGTAGTTACACTGAAATTTCCTCAGAAATGTTCTAGTTATAGGTTTATGATTGTCTTTGCATACTCTTGCAGCCCAGATAAAATGAAGGCAGGCCTTGAGTTTGACACATGTAGCCTCAAGCTTTTCTAGCATGTGACCAAAATTAAGTAATGATTTTCTTCACAACAACCAGATCTCAACTTGTGTGCAGCTAACACCTTTTATTTCAATAAAATACCCCAAATAACAACACTTGTTGACTAAAATCTGAACTGATACAAACATGAATGAGTTTTTCCAAAAAGACTGTATTTATCATAGCTTTTCATACATTGCTTATAATCATGTCCTTACAAAAAAGTACTTTTGCAGGGAGAAGTTGGATTCAGAAAAGCTGCAATAAAAGATAAACTTTTTCACTGAACATCTGTTTTTGTATATCATCGCTCTTGTGTCATAACTTTTTATGTATGTTTTTAGTTAAACTGATGAACTATCAGCTGTGGTTTAGATTATGAGCCAGCGCTTGACACCACCCCGAGGTGCGAGGCAAGGTGGTGAAACCACTTCTCTGTGAGACTGTTTGCAATATAAACTCAGTGTAAACCTTGAATAAATGAGACTTGAATATTGGACCACCGTATGTGTGTGTCTCCCTTTGTAGATCAATCATAAATACACTAATATCACACTAAATCAAATATGCAAAAGGATATGCATGGTTGTGTTCTTTAGACAGTCACGCAGATGTGCTGATCTGCAGTGAAAACATAGTGTACAGATGTGTAGTAGGACGCTTGACATTTGGATGAAAGGTCTTTGATGCTGACAAAGCCGCTGCCATGGAGGAACGATGCCCTGAAGGCGGGATTCAGCGCTCAGTCTGAGTCATGAGCACTGGTGCACACACATTCTCACAAAGACAATTATAGCTGCAACGTCAGAGGCTTTTCGGAAGAAATTAGACTCATAATTGTCACAAATTTGTCATACGCATTTTACAACTGTTTACTACAATTTCTAAAGAAATTATACTCATAATTGTCACATATTAGTCATACACATTTTTCAGCTGTTTACTATAATGTGTGTGTGTATTTTGTTCTCTTGTTTACTTCTAAAGCTTTACTTATAAGCACATGATAAAAGAAAAAGAAAAGAAAATCACCTAATGCATACCAGGTCTTTAAATTTAAACTAATACGACCTCAAATGTGCACCACATGACTCGTTCATATGCATCAGTTTTATTTAACCAAACTTAGGCCAATATAATAATAGGCCAAAAGCAAGAATGCAGGGATAAGACCATATATAAAGACAGGTAGGTGAACCCAGAACAAAATCAAGCATGAAACCTGATCGTCAAAACCAAAACAGGAAGTAAAGTTCACAGCAAAAGGAAAGAACAGAAAACCAGACCGATGAGACCCACGAAAAAACCAAATCGGCCAAACCCCAGATTTCCAGTCCTCCATCGCTATGCTTGACAGCAGGTATGAGATGTTCCTGCTGATATTTGTTTCAGCACTTTTGTGGCGCTTTCGAAAACATATCGACTATGTTGTCTTGTTCAGATGCAGCGTTGAACCTTGTGATACTTGTTCCAAAAAGGGCAACCCCATTTAATGTGCTAACTGAGGTATCTGAGATGTCATTTTTGTGTACTTTTAATTCCACTGAGTGCTGCGGTGTTTGACCATGGGATGTTGACAGGTTTGTTTTTCATGTTTTAATAATATTGTCATTGTAGTGTGATGGAATTTAACATTATTGCATTGACCTTGTTCCCTTCATTTATTTCACATGTCTGCTTCACTCCTGCTACCAGTACTAGTATTATGTCTGACATTTGTGCTTCCCACTATCCTAGGCCACTGCAAGGTTGTGTTTGGTGAATCACGTATATTTTCTTTCTGGCATCTTTTGTTAAAAACAATTATTCTACTGTTCATCCTGGTCGTTCTCCATCAACCTGCTGAGGTGTATGTATGCGATGGTTAGTCTTATTTTTCTTATTTTCAGTCTTACTTAGATGTTATAGTCACCTAGGGAAAAAATTTATACTGAGATATTTTTCCCAGAACAGTCTGGAAAATGTGTGTAAATTGCTTTATAACCTGTAGGTGGGTGAAGGGCAATGATGATTGTTTCTGTGGCTATATTCAATGTCATCCCTCCTTGAAATTGTGTTAACAATGATCTGTTTGTTTCAAACCAGTAAACCACCAATATTTCTGCTTTTGTAGAGGCTGTCATATTTGCTGATGATCAGTTAATTAATCAACTGCATTTAATCAACAAAACCTCAGTTAGAATGTATTTATTCTATTACTCAATGTTTCTGTAATTTGTAGTTTTTCTTTTTCTTTTCTTTCTTTCTTATTTTTAGACAGCAGACTGATTTGGTTTTTGTTTTTAAATAACAAACTTATTTGAGTTTGCATTGTCTCAAATTTTAAGACCTGATGAGGACCAGGTTTTCTATTTTCTAACAAGTAGTGAAAAACTTAGGTCAAGAAAGCCTCGGGGTGTCAAAGAGTGCCGTGAAAAGTATCCAGGACAAAATAAAATTCTGCAAGAAATATAAATATTGAACAGCACAAGACTGGTGGAAAGTTATTTTGTGGGATGAAGCCCCCCTTCTAGCTATTTGGGATATCTGGAAAATCAATTGTCCCTTTTGCCACAAGCCCTATCATCCTGAGACCATCCATGATGTCGGGAAGCTTCTCATCTAGACTGAGTTCACTTACACAACCCAGAAACTCTGTCATAAATATGAATTGCATCAAAATGTCCTAAATGAGCACCTTCTTCCAACAATTCTGGGAAAATTTGGTGATGAACTGTGCATTAGACTCATCTCTGATAGTGACTCATCCACCTACAGGTAGGAGGTTGACCATCTGGTGACCTGGTGCAGCCAAAACACCCTGGAACTCAATGCTCTAAAGACAGTGGAGATGGCTGTGGATTTCAGGAAGAACCCAGCCTCACCTACCCCTTTCACCCTCTGTGGCTCCACAATTGACAAAGTGTTGTCTTTCCGTTTCCTGGGAACTATCATCTCCCAGGACCTCATCAAGACAGCCCAGCAGAAGATGTACTTCCTGCGTCAGCTGAAAAAAAATTCAACCTGCCGAGGACAATGATGGTGCACTTCTACTCCTCCATCTCTGAATCCAGCACCGCTGTAGTGTCATTCGGCCTGCAGAGAAGGTGACTGGCTGCAATCTTCCATCTCTCCAGGACTCAGAGGTGTGCAGGATAGATTGTGGCTGATCCCTCTCAGCCCGGTCACAAACTCTTTGAGATACTCCCCTCTGGCAGGAAGTTGCGATCCATGAGGACCAAAACCTCACACTACAAGAACAGTTTCCTCCCACTCTCTGCTAGCCTCATCAACGAGGTCTGTAGCCCACTTTGACACTGACTCTCTCTGTCTCACCTTCCAGACCCACAAACTACATGAACATATGTTAAGACCTTCTGCATTACATTAACACACAGACTATGTTTATTTTGAACCACCTCATCCTATTTTATATATGTACACTTATATTTATAGCATTCAGCTTGCACTACAGCTCCTTATTTTTTAAGAAACTATAAGATCGG
>JBAMYA010046471.1:0-11006 GCA_037176975.1 Arrhamphus sclerolepis | reverse complement strand
TTCTGTCTTCTGTCAAGTTATTAGTTTTTATTGGAGGTAGATTAGAAGCAGTTGCATTATTTCCATTATTAGATTCAAATTTTTTAGATTTGGATGCGTTTACTGGTCTGGATGGTCCGGGGACAGACACAGAATTAATGGGGTAGTGGGGGGGTGACTGCTCTAACTGAAGCCAGGAAACCAGGAACCTTCTTGCTGTGAGGCAACAGTGCTGACCACCAAGACACCACGCTGCCAAGTACAGAGACAGTGTTTGAGAAACTAAGTACACCTCCATGAGCCGACCGCCTTGGACCAATAACTTGACCAGTAAAATGTGATCAGTCTGACATCACTGAGAAGGAACTTCAGCCAACTCTTCTTGGCGGCTTTGGAGTTTTCTGGATGTCTCAGCTCTCTGAAGGATCATTGCAGCATGTCGACTCTCCGTTCTAGATATTTGTCGTGATCTCGGGATCACTGATCTCCGAAAGCTTTAGGTCCTGGATATATCTGCCGTTTCCAACGTGTACGCGAATGCTGTTGAGCGTATTCTGCATTTGTTTGTCGTGCACATCCTCCAAAAAAAAACAAAAAGAAACGCTAGCATTGTAGGTCGGAGCAACAGTTGACCACAAGCAAACGTTACAAAGCTCTTCTGACATTACGACCTTTAACCTTCAATTTCCCGTTTCGGTAAAACGAGACAAACGAACTCCTGTCCTAACCGGAGTCTTTAGAGTTTCATCAGTTTTTATTTTTATTTTGTTTTTCAGTTTGTTTGATTATTTCATTTTAGTTTGACTTAGTTTAACAAGTACATCCATAGTTTTAGTTTTTGAGGTGTTGACTTACAGATATTGACCAAATAAATAAATCTAGGATGGAAGAATCCGGTCAACCATGCCATACAGAACAAAAATCCTTTATTCTTTCCTTTAAATAGGTAAAAAAGGAAGTGTCAAAGGTCAAAAGGCACTGGTACCCAGAATGCAGTGCAAAAAAATAATGGATGTCACCAAACATTAAAAACACAAAGCAACATTTTATTAAACTTTTGAGAAAACAGTCTGCTTGAACGGGGAGTATTTTTAAGTACAGCAGTGTGTTAATGATGTCCAGCATTTCTAATTAGGCTCACTTCTTCATTGTAAGTTTCACTTCATTTCCTGAGAAATGCTGCCTCCGTGTGGTCAGAATTGGAAGTGCTACATAGCGTGCCTTTAATTCCACTAGAAGCAGTTCACTGTTTCTGCATTTTGGCGAGGTTTTTAAGGCGTAAATAAAACAGTGTCATTTTTTAATGTGTTTATTCACCTGAAGTTTTAAGACCTGATAAAAATGACATTTTACGTCCTGAAGTGTCAAACTTTCGAACAAAAAGGTGATGACCTTTCTTTGACCTTTCCTGAATGGCATCCTCATCACACAGCAGGCCTGGAACGGAGAGCCGCTTTGCTTTCAGACTCAGACGTGTTCACGCATCTGCACGTACTTTTTATTCTCTGCAGGAGGAGCTGGGAGTGCACGTGAGATCACACGGCATCTGGGTCTGGGCCAGACAGAGCGTTAGTGATGATTCATGCAAGAAGGAACAAAGAAATTCCTCCCCCTGCAGATTTGATGCAGCGAACAAACACATCAGCTGTTTTTGTCACTTTTTGATCAAAGTCAGTGAAGTTCACAGCTTCATGGCTTCAGCTTTGAGCTTCGAATGGCTCGCTGAGCGATCGGTTTTCAGACCGAGACTGCCTCAAAAACAAAGTTAAAGGGCTGTGTTACATCAGAGGAAAACAAATTAAAGGTGGATTTGCTCCTCTTCTGCCTGTCTGTTTGCAATCAGGTCCTCTTGAACCACAAAGCCGTGAGGAGAAGAGGAAGAAACAGAGGAATCAACAGTGTGAGGAGCAGAAAGGTGGAAAAGAAGAAAAGAAAACCAGAAATGTTGGTGTGCTGGTCCAGGTTTTCAGGGTGCTGTCCCCTGTCCCTGTCCCCTGTCTCCTGGCTGTGGAGGTGGGCCTTGTGGGGGCTGGTCCCCAGGCCAATGGCGGCCCCTTGACCAACCTGGCCATGTGTGGAGGGGCTGGACCGGAGAAGCCATGGGGGGATCTGAGACAGGACGGTGGTAATGATTTATTATTATTATTATTAAGGATAAATAGTTGTATTCATAGAGTACTTTTCATTTAAAATAAATCTCAAAATGTTACTTCTTGGCAGGCTCTGCTGTGATGCTCGTAGAGATAACGTATGTTAGCCTCATCTTTTCAGGGTCCTTTGCGTTGCTTTAATGAGTTCTTCTTCTTTGCCTCATCCTTGGAAGTGAAAAAGTTTAAAACAAAAGTTTACAAACGCTGGATAAAAATACACGTAACACCTTTTTTCTTTCCGTCTGACATTAATGAATCAGACTAAACTTATTTTAGGTCTTTCAGGATTATCACAGTTATTTCTATTATTGAGAAAAGTTATCTGTTTAACCTTAAACTTTTTTTATTTATTATTTTTTAAAAATGCTGATCTGCACCTTCACACTCTTTGCAGAAGCCAGCTGCAGAAGTGAAAACATTCCCAAGAGCAGTATGATGTAATTTAAAGAGAGTGCTTTTAAGAAGCAGTCTTCTAAATCATTCACTAAAATCACCTTCAACCTGTGACGAGCAACAGAAGATTAAAATCATCATAAATGAAAGATGACGAGTGTGCACCTCCAAAGATCCTGAGAAGATGAAGGAGAGAACATTATGGAGAGGTTTAAGCTGCAGCGCAGAGCTGTTCTTTCTCTTCTTTTCTTTGTCATTTCTGTTGCAGGCCGGATGAGGCGTTTGGCTCTGCTGAGTCATGCAGGTCTCCTCGTGGAGTCGTGGCAACGGACAACTTTTCTTTTGGTTGAAGGAGGATCAACGCTGGTCAAACAGTTGCGCAGATTCTGCTGTGAATAATGCATGAAGTGAAATCCCTGCGGCAGCGTGTGACGAGGTGATGAGAGCTGTGGCAGGTGATGGCGGCGACTTCGCTGCGACACAACTCTGCCTGGTTTTCTTTCTCTGTGGTTTTCATCTGGAGAAAATGCTGACTAACCGCTTAAATGCTTAGGTTCAGTTGAAGACCCCCTCTGCTACTTAATTATATCTAATTATGTAAAGAACACCATAATTAAAGCCACTCTGTGTAGCAATACCATATCTGGCCACATGGGGGCACTGACAACACCATACTTATCAGTGGGAGTGGGCCGGCATGTCTTGTTATACCACTGTGTCCCACCAGAGGCGCACTTTGCTGCATCTTAGGGCTGATTTCTGCTTCTGCATCGTCCTAAAGCGCGACGTGAACCTCTTTCCAAACACAACTATGCATCGAGGCAGAGCGGGCTCTTAGCAAAGGCCATACAGGTGGTCAACTAGGGCGCCCCCTGTTGGATGACCGCTGTGATGTTGTCTGTCCAGGAGATGTCAGCAGAGATGAGAACTCAAAGAAACCGGAAGGTGTGGACCCTCTCCACATACTCGCTGTTGATGTAGAGGGGGCTAGGTCAGTGCTGTGCTTCCTGAGCTGATCTCCCTGGTGTTCAGAACCAGGTTGTTCTCTGAACACCAGGCTGCCAGCTTCAGGACCTCCTCCCAGCTTCAGGACCTCCTCCCTTTGAGATGAGTCTGACCACTGTGGCGTCCTCAGCAAACTTGATGATGAGGCTGTTGTTGTGGGCCAGATTGTGCAGGTGTGATGAGGATGTCCAAATTGATTGAACTGAAAGCTGAACTGTGATCCACAAAGAGCACCTGGACGTAGCTCTGCTGCTGAAGAACCAGTCTCTCAAAGCACTTCATGATTACTGGAGTGAGGGCCACAGGACGATGATCATTTAGGATGGTGGTAGGAGTCTTCTTCAGCACTGGGATGACCCAGAAAGTTTGGTCTTGATCCCAGATTTTAACCAACAGTAGACCCATTTCTGACCTTCCTTTTGTGTCCAAGAAGATGTCCTAAAACAACTGAATGTCATATGCAGAATGACAGTCCACATGATGAGTTTCGGACTGGATTTAGGATTCAGTGTAGCTGAAACTGCTTTGGTTAAAGTTAGAAATTACATCTTCATTCCCTCTGATGGTGGCCCTCTGTCTGTGCTGGTTCTGTTGGACCATAATATTTTAATACACAGACTTGAGCACTTGGTTGGGGTCAAAGTTTCTGCTTCAGACTGGTTTAGGTCATTTTTATCGGACAGAGCTCAGTTTCATCAGAAACCCCAACATTAACTTTCACTGTTATGCTGATGATACCCAACTCTTCATATCCATGACCCCCATCGCTCTCTTTCAGGTTCAGAGATATAAAAGTGTGGATGATGCTCTTAAATCCTAGAAAAAAATCATATATTTTTTAGCTTTCTTCCATCTGCTTAATATTTAAAAAATCAGGAACATCCTCTCCCAGTCTGACACAGAAAAACCAGTCCCTTCATTCGTTACATCGAAGCTGGGCTGCAGGGATGCTATTTTAGCTCCAAATAATTCAGTTAAGATACTTCAGTTGTTCCAAAGTACTGCTGCCAGAGTCCTGAGTGCTCCTGACTGGTCCTCGCTAGTCCTGACAGGTACTGGCTGCTACAGGTCTGGAACCAGTTGTAGGTCTGGAACTGGCTGTGGCTTAGGCTAAGCAGGGACACTGGTTAAACTGGAAAAGTGTAGAGAAGAGGAAGTTTAGTGGGAGAGACTTGTGGAGTATGGATGAGAGCCGTGTTAGATTCTTGTTCGGGGTTACATACGATGTGTTAGCATCCCCTCAGAACCTAAAGCTCTGGGTAAATGGGGACCCATCGTGTTTATTGTGTTCAGGTACTACAACATTAAGGCAAATATTGTCAGGCTGTCAAATGAGTTTGTTATAAGGTACACATGGAGACACAATCAAGTCCTGACAGCTGACAGTCCCGTGGGAAGACTCAGCGGAGGGAGCTGATGAAAGGAAAAAGCTCAGATATGCAGACTTGAGGGCAGAAGCTGAGCAGCGAGGATGGAAAGTTAGAGTAAGTCCAGTGGAAGTTGGATGTAGGGGTTTCATAGCCAGATCTACACTTTCATTACTGGGGGAACTGGGTATAGCTGGGCAGTTAGAGTTAAGATGGTTAAAGAAATGTCAGATAAGGCAGCCAGATGTAGTCAGTGGAACTGAATTAGGAGAAATAATGTTAGTTGGGGACCAAAAGTCTAGTTTTAGTGAACCTCCTCTGTTAATGAAGAAGAGGGAGTGAAGGTAGAGAGAGATGAACTCCACCAATCAGATGCAGAGGAGAAAAACCAGGAAATGGTAGTTTATTTAAGGATGTGGTTGTGGCCTACTTGACTGCCTGGCACCATGCAGATGAGTGGGTTTGTTCTTGCTAGGAGTTAGGTGGAAATAATAGTTATAAAATAGGAGTTTCTATGTGGATTTTAAGGATTTGTTGAAGGTGACAAAGGTGGTTTGGCTGTGGTGGTCATTTTGTAGAGTAGATAGTGGAGTTTTTTGTTTGTTGGTTGTTTTTTTTTTTGTGGTAGTGTGGTGGAGCAGTAGAGCTGGCATCAGGAGAGTGTCTCTGGGACACCAGAAATCAGCGTTCAGCCTCCTGGAGGTGTTGTGGGACTAACTAAAGGAAACACTGTTGAAGGGAGGTTCCCACCTGAAGACCCAGAGTCATGTCAGTCCTCACTGCTCACAAGGTAGTTTATGGTCCTACTGGCTTTTACTGAGTGTTGGTTTGTTATTGGGATCACATGTTTCTGCACACAGAACATAAAGTAGAGTAGTTTAGGTCCAAGGGGTCACCATGGACCACCTGGACCCTGGACAGAACAACTTAGTGTAGAGAACCTATGATGCTGAGGTCTTTTACTGAGGCTGATCCTTATTATAGAGCACAAATTTCTTGTGTTTATATTAACTGATTGATTTTATTTTTATTTTACTAGTTCTCCTACACTTGTTCATTTATATTTTCGTATCTATTTTATTCTTTATCTTAACTTGTGTTTACTGTATTAGTCATCTGTTGCTTTTTTTTTTTATTCTGTAAAGCGCTTTGAGTTTGTGTCCGCATGGACTGAATGCATTGTAAAACTGGAGTGTTAGCGTTAGCATTAGCCTGATTTGGAAAAAAAAAACATTTAAAAACTGCATTTTTTAAAGTCTTTGGGGCAAGATTAACTAAATGTAACAATGAAATAAAGAAAACAGGAAAAAAAGAACACGGTGAAGTAAGTTATTGCTTCGCCAACATGATGGTCAGTGAAGAACATTCTGGATATTAGTGAGTACAAGAACAACACAAGAACAACACACACACACACACTGGAATAAATGCATAGTTTATCATGTTAACAGTAAATAGAACAGTCTAGTAGATTGAAGCCTAAATTAGAGGTGAACAACCCGTGTCATCAAGGAGGCGTACAGATGTGACTGCTTGAACATCTGGGAGGTGACGCAAGACAGAAGTCAAAAAGGTGAAACTGTTGCCATGACTACATCGTATTTCAGCTACTGGAGATGATGGTCCAGGCTACAACTGTTATGACACATTTTTAGAGTTCCTCCTGAGACCTGAAGAAGAACAACTGATCTGCAGAGGACAAGAAACATCTGTCCCTCTGGTGGAGACGTGCTGAAAAAGAAGGATGGGGTGGGTGGGGTGGGCGTCCTCCAGGACAGGTGGGCATCCTCCAGGAGGAGAGGTGGGCGTCCTCCAGGAGGAGAGGTGGGCGTCCTCCAGGTGGAGAGGTGCCCGTCCTCCAGGAGGAGAGGTGCCCGTCCTCCAGGAGGAGAGGTGCCCGTCCTCCAGGAGGAGAGGTGCCTGTCCTCCAGGTGGAAAGGTGCCCGTCCTCCAGGAGGAGAGGTGGGCGTCCTCCAGGAGGAGAGGTGGGCGTCCTCCAGGAGGAGAGGTGCCCGTCCTCCAGGTGGAAAGGTGCCCGTCCTCCAGGAGGAGAGGTGGGCGTCCTCCAGGTGGAGAGGTGCCCGTCCTCCAGGAGGTTTCAGGGGGTTTTCTGTTGGCTGATGGAGTCTTTGGGGTTTAGGGTCTCCTGTTGAACTAAATAGTTCCTGCAGAGGCGATAAAGTTCAAGAGAAGTGTCTTCTTTAGTTTCCAGGTAAAAAAAAACAAAAACCGTAAGAGGTTTAAAGCATGGACGGATTAACGCACACACATAAATTCTTCTAAATGTTGAACATTAAAGCTCAGTTTGGAGGTCTGACAGAGTTCTGCTGCATGTTAAAGGTTGGGTAGGAGATTTTTTTGCTTTTACCTGATATTCTCTTTACACATCAATAGCAGACGATTTATGAAATGGTTTCACATCAAAAGAAGAAGTATGACAACAGTTGAAGCGACTAAAAGCACCATCAGCTGTGGAGGTGCGTCTTCAGAGGCAGGTTGTCATTTTTCAATTGTTTGTTTGCAAAATTGTGCTGACTCTTACCGGATATATCTCCTGTCCAACCTTTAAGGAAGAAACTGATGCTGCTCAATAATATTAGACATCACTTTCTCAATCTTATGGCTTCAAATGCATCAAGACATGAATAATTATGTTTTAAGAGCTTAAAGCTACATCTGCTCCTACAGACCCCAGTTATACTTGCCATCAGGAAGGAGAAATGTCTGTTCATATTCTAGTTTGGTTACAGGAACAAAACTATGAGTCTCAGCGGTCCCAGTGAGGCGTGCACGATTAATAAAATGCTTCAAATCTCTATTGTGCTGTAGTTTTTTCTTCTACAGGATCTGTGTGTCTCTGCTGCTGCAGGAAGCTCTGGGAGCATCTCCACTGAGAACTGAATGCTGAAATTTACCCGCTGGAGCACCGGAAGAGTTCTGGTTCACCTGCTGAATGTCACCTGGAGTCTCTGGGGACAGAGGGGTGGGGGTGAGGTGGGGGGAACTGTCTGTGCCCCCGGGCTCCACCAATTAGAATCCATCAGTATCCTAACTCTGAATCAAAGCAGAATGTCCAGGTCTTAAACACATTACTGGGAGATACTGGTCCATTTGGATTCTGTGGGAGAGTGAAACACAAAGGGGGTGTCTGGGTAAAGATGAGGAGCGGAGCAGGACCCCCCCTCCAAAAAAAAAAAAAAAAAAAAAAAAAATCCATCCATCCGCCTCCTGGATGCAGTCACGTCCAGGTGCGCGCGGAGCGCGCTGGTGTTGGTTCGTCATCACTGGATCCTTGGAGAACAGGAGGTGAGGTTCGGCGCCTCGGTGGTGGTCAGGTTCCCCTGCCTGTTCGGCGTCCAGAAGAACACGTAGTAAATGACCAGAATGAAGGCGGCCACGGACACGCAGAGGAAGTAGGCGACGGCCATGGCCACCTTCAGCCAGATCTTCGTGGACATGTTGGCGTGTTTGGCCCGCAGCTCTCCGGGATAGCTGGGCCTGCGCTTCACGTCCCCGTTCAGCTTCTCCGCGTTCACGTGTCTGCCGGCCGCTTTCATCTCGGCGTCAGGACGAAGATCTCCTCCGCCGGCCGGCGTCTGCTCATCTGAGTCCGGACTCTGGAACTGCGGGTCCCGCTGCGGAGGAGTGGGACGACCCCTTCAGTCCTCCGGTGCGCCGGGCAAAGTGAACTCTGCGCTGCTTTCCAGGCATGAGAAGGACGGGACTGCTGTCAAGCTGCTGAAACCAGAAAAGCAGCTTCCGGCAGAACCTTTCAAAGTAAAACCCCGACACATTAACGCAACACTTAGGTTTTTTTTTTTGGTTTTTTTTGACGTTGAAATAACCCGTTTTAACATCATTTAAATGAAGATTTAATCACAAGAAGTCGTCCCATCCAGCTCTCGTGCCCCCAGTCCCTAATATCAGTAAAAAACCAAACCACTGATTTGTGCTTCATACCTGCGTGTCTACCTGATCGGGATTTTTCATATGTTGATTTCGACTCAGAACATTAATGGACAAAAGGCCGTTTACATTTTCAAGTCAGGTTCAGCTTTAACTTCAATGTAAAACACTACTTATCTGCTCTGTTGCTGCGTCTGAGCTATAAACAAAAATAAAGCCAAATAATAGCATAAGATATGATTTAATAATGAAATCTTTAAGATAATTATGTACAAAATTTGCAAAGAGGGCGGGCTACCAAAAACAAACAGAAAACGAGAAGCCACTCTTATTTTGAAGGCGAACGTGCCACACTTCCGGCTCTGCTCCGCGTGTCTCTGTCCAACTTGACGCATCTCCTGCGGAGGAGGAGCTGAAAGGTCGCAACATCCCCTGATTGGACCAGAGTTTGAGAGGACCGTCCCGCAGCAGGAGAGAGGAGAGATGCGACATCTGAACTGCAGCAGGCCTCCAGAGCTCACGAGGGAGGGGAAAAAAAAAAAAAAAAAAAAACTAATAAAAGACAGAAAAGGAAGCTTGACAGAGATGAGTCACAGATAGAAACCATGAAACAGAAGCAGAAGCAGTGATGGAGGGTCTCCAAACCCCGGTAGCTACTGTTAGCAGCCCTGCAGCAGCAAGGTCACGTGTTTAACACATCAGCAGTCTGGATGTTTATTCCTGGAAAATATGACATTTATTCCATCTGCTGCAGACTGGACAACACTAGCATATACATATACACGTGTGTGTACACACATGCACACACACATAGGCTATATATATATATATATGTGTATAGATATATATAAAATAACTTCATATAAAAGATATAAACTGATTTGCTTTTCTTTGAGTGAAACAAGTATTTGAAGCCTCTAGCAAACAAGACTATTTAAGTATTTGGTGGTAAAACCCTTGTTGGCAAGCAGAGCGGGCACATGTTGCTTGTAGATGATGACCAGGTTTGTCGACATGTCAGGATGAATTCTGGTCCACTCCTCTACAGATCATCTCTAGATCATGAAGGTTTTGAGGCTGTTGCTTCACAACTCGGAGCTTCAGCTTCATCATTTCAGTCCGGGGCCCGGCTAGGCCGGTCCATGACCTTAATGTGCTTGTTCTTGAGGAACTCTGTTGATGATTGGCTGTATGTTTGGGGTCACTGTTGTGCTGGAAGACCCACCCACGACCTATTTTCAGGGACTTTGCAGAGGGAAGGAGATTTTACGGTATATGGCCCCATCCATTCTCCCATTGATGAGGTGAAGTCGCCCTGTGTCCTTAGCAGAGAAACACCCCCAAAGCATAATGTCTCCATCTCCATGCCTGACAGTGGCGATGGTGTTTTTCGGGTCATAGTCGGCATTGTTCCTCCTCCAAACACGGCAAGTTGAGTTAATGCCAAAGAGCTCGATTTTAGTCCCATGTGACCGCAGCATCTTCTCCCAGTCACTCTCAGAATCATTCAGGTGTTCACTGGTAAACTTCAGAGGATTTTAATCCATTATGGTTTTCTTGGTGACTGTGGTCCCAGCTGCCCTTCTCATTAACAAGCTCCTCCTGTGTAGTTCTAGGCTGATCTCTCACAGTTCTCATGATCATGAGACCCCATGAGGTGAGATCTTTCATGGGGCTCCAGACTGAGGTCAGTTGATGGTCATTTTGTATTTCTTCCACTTTTGAACTATTGCACCAACAGTTGTCTTCTTCTCATCCAGCTTCTTGCTTCTGGGTTTGTAGCCCAGTCCAGCCCTACAGTCTAGTTGGTTGGAGTCTGATTGATTGACTTTTATACAGGTAAAGAGTTGATTAGCAGTGTCTAACTGGTCTGTGGGAGCCAGAACTCTTAGTGGTTGGTAGGGGATCAAATACTCAACGAAATGCAAATCAATTTATACATTTTATAAAATGTGATTTCTGGATTTTGTTTTTGATGTTCTATCTCTCATTAAAATAAACCTACCCTTAAAATTATAGACTGTTCATATCTTTGCCAGGGCAAACTTTTAAAATCAGCAAAGGATCAAATAATTATTCCCTCCACTGTATGTGTATGTACACACACACACACATATATATGTGTGTATATATTAATGTGTATATATACACATAAATATATACATGCATATATATGTGTGTACATACACATACATACATATATATG
>JBAMYA010046470.1:0-11007 GCA_037176975.1 Arrhamphus sclerolepis | reverse complement strand
GAAAAGGAAAAAGGAGGGGAACAGGGAGGTGGGTGTTTGAGTTTTTCCTGCTGAAGGTGTTGCTCAGGTAACCCTGTTTTCAAGATTGGGGTCGGCATGTTTTTTTTTTTTTTTTTTTTTTTTTTTTTTTGTTATCAGGTCATGTAATGCTTGTTTTTGTTTTTTACATCTTCAACTTCTACCTACATAACGCAGCAAACTTGGATCCTAAAGCTAAGGTACAGATCAAAGCTAGAAATTCCCTAGCTGTCTGTCTCCTGATCTTCTTCCCTGCAACATTAGTTGGATCTCGGTAGAGGAGCAAGATTGGCTGCATTAAAGTAAGGCGGAAGTTCAAGATTCCCTCCCGTTCCTTCATTTGGTGACTTATCTAAGTCTCTAAGCCCTGTGCATTTTGTTTTGTCTTGTTTATGTGAACCAACAGTATATCACAGCTGTTACTCTCGGTGTCTGGATCAAAGAAGCAACACTACATTGAATCAGGCTTTAATGTCTACCTCCAGCCTGCTTCTGTTTCTGTCTTTGTGTTGAAATATTTCTAACACTAATATTGCTCAATCTCACTCCAACTTGATGAGGATTTGACAGCCAGTGAAGATATTGGATTATTGATTTGTGTATTTCATTGATATGCTGGTAAAGTAAAACATGAATGCACTAATTTCCTCATTTTGTAATTGATGAGCGTCACATTCTGATAAAGTCAGGCACTTTCACCATTGTTCACATCAGTACAGAGCCATGTTTCTGTATGGTAATACAACTCATCAGCTGGTTTACAGCTTTAACAGCGTTAGGAAAGAGCAGTGTCGACATTCCTATTCACTGCCACTCGTCTGTATTTTCAAGAAAAAGAGCAGCAGTTTTGTAAATTTTAAAAGTAGAACATCCTTTACTAATTTATTTGTCTAATTCATATGAACATTTTCAACCACATCCTTCGTCATAGCACGTTTTCTCGATTTGTCTTTACAATAAAAGTGGCACCGTCCACTTTAGCAGCTGTAAACTCAGCCCTGGTGGTCCGTTTCTGAGACCATTCTTCTCTCAGAGGAAACATAGAGAAGTTATCCAAAAATGATCTGTTGGCTGTGCTGTTATTCCCCCTCTCAACCCTTCATTTGTTATGTGGATGTTACAATGGACTTCTTATACATGCTGCACGCAGTTCACCCCAGAGTTTGGATTCATAATCGTTCAAAATTATTTATGAATTAAATGTAAAATAAGCTGGGTTTTCTGTTTTTCTTTTGTTTTTCTTTACTTGCTGTGAAAGTTTGCAGCATTCCTATTTGAAATCATAAATAATGACTGTACTGTTGTTTTGTTTTGTTTTCTTTTTTTTTTGTCAATTCTTGAACCAAAGTCTAATTTCTGTAGAGTTCCTGCAAGTATGTTGTTTATTCTCCATATCTTCACAAGGAAAGGCACAAATGTGCATATATGAACATTTCTTTATCAGCTTCTTCTTCATCTGTCTCCATTTCACACTTCACATCTGGATACAAATTCATTCACAATGTTTGAGCTTTTTGAATATATTTTACTTTATGTCTGCTTTCAGATATACAGGAGCAGTGAATGAACAGTTAATTAATCAAATTGAGTTTTTTGGGGGGGTGTTGTGTGTGTGTGTGTGTGTGTGTGTGTGTGTGTTTTCTCCATGAGTTCATCTTAGCAAAACGGCTGTTTGAATATATTTGGAAAAAGTGTGTGGGGTTGTTGAAAGATCATGATTTCAAGCAGACACATGAAACATTTTTTTATTGTAAAATATGTGGAATTCTGTTGAGGACTGGTGTAACACGTGAGAGACATTTTTACTTGCTCATATACATTGTTTCTTATGAAAACAATTTTTTTTTCTTTTTTGTTTTTAGTTTGTGAGGATATTGTCTTTCTTCCAAGACTGAAAGAGAATAAGTCAATAAAACGTAACCAGTAGTTAATGACCAGTGTGACTTGTTTATACAAGAGAACTTAAATTACTACAAGAATCTCACGTTTTGTGTGGCTCATTAGGTTTCTAAACAGTGGTGGGACTCAGTAAATAAAGCCTGGTTGTAGTGAAAGGCCTCAAGGGGAAGATCCCAAAATAGCTGGAATTAATAATTGACTGATTAGAAAATGAGGTTTTAATTTGCATGGTGTTTTTGCTCTCTGCTTTCTTGTCTGTAGAGTCATGTGTTGCACAGGTTTGTCAGCATTCTCTGTGCCAAAAAAGGTTCACATGATGGGTTTTAATTAAAGCAGTAGAAGGACTCAGGTCTGTCCCAGCCTGCCATGACTGCCTGCTACCATGTTGAGTTGTGGGAAACAGACAGATGGATCATAAGCTGCAGCCACCCTCCTCCCTTTGAACACACACACTTGTGCCAACCCCTTTTTCAGTAGACTGCAAAAACAATCTGGTGTCTCACTCAAACGCTCTCACGGATCACACTCGGCTGCAGCGGCATTTATCCCCGTGTTGGGCGATGTTAGAGAAGCCCGGGGTGCTGCAGAGAAAACAAGCACCGCACTTCCAGACAGCCCCTTAGCACAACAAGCCTTCTGTGCTGACGTGCACACGTACCAGGCCATGACAACAGAGGAGCCGAAGGAAGAGAATTACAGGGTGCAGTTGAATGTTTGCAGTATGGAGCGCCAAATATTTAGTCTTTCTTGTATATTAGTTTGAGAAATGGAAATGGAAGCAAGCTTATTTAAACCAGTAGCTGATAGATGGCCTGGCAGAGGGTAGAAATAAAGGGAACGGCATGTTTCTGATTATTCTCCATATTCCAGTGACCTCACTCTGACGCAAGCCAGCAGATAATCTAGAAACACTAATGCTTGATGCAATTTAAAGTTTATAATCATTATCTATGTGAATCCTCTATTAGCTGTGAGATAATAAATAACATGAGAGTACATGAAATTTAAAGTGTAGAATTTTCCACAAGTTTATCTAATTCACATTTGGTAAATTATAATCTTGTACTAAAACAGTATGTTGTTGGAAGAGACAGAGGCCCTTTAATCTTTGCTGAAAAGAAGGTTGGTTGTGCTGCATGTTGATTTAAACCAGCATCAGCGCACAAACGCAGGGATGCACTGTTATTCACGCAGTGGCATCTGTTGTCGTGCGTATTGCGTATTTCTCACTGATATTTTAGTTTTTCATGGTTTTACTCTGTCACAGACTTTGTGCTTGGATTCAGTCTGTGAACACTCCAGCACCAAAGGTGATTGAATATCTGCCTCTAGCAACAAATCATATACAGTGTGTCAGTGAGGACCAAGCTGTTTTACTTGATGCACTGCCCCACACCGCCTCGTCAGATGAGTTCCACCAGGACTGCACCAGCACCACCCAGTGTCGCAAAATGAATCGGAATAGGATGCCTTTTATTGTCATCGCACAGTAGCACAACAAAAGTCAATGCACTTTCCCAGTGGTGAAAAAAATAAATAAAAATAGGGTATGTAAAATGCACACTGACAGATAAAGCAGCCTCACACAATAGTATTTCACAGTCTGACATAAATAAATAAATAATAAGATTTATAGGTGCATAATGTGCATTGCACCCATTACGAAAGCATCAAGAGTTCAGGTTTTTCATGGCACTTGGATAAAAACTGTGAAATAAAAACCTGGAAATGTGTGCCTGGAAAGATCTAAAGCGCCTCCCAGAGGGCAACAGTGTGAAAAGGTTGTGGTCTGGATGAGAGCGGAGAACAATATGTCAGACAGTGAAAGGAAGTTGTGTTTGTATGATGTCCTGCACTGTTTTCCTGACTCTGTCCAGAGCCTTTTTGCCAGCTGAGGCACAGCTGTCGAACCACACTAGAACCGCACTAGTCATGCGTTGATGATGCTTTGGACAGAGCAGTTGTAAAAGGGCAGGAGCAGTTTCTGGGGCAGGGTTGGCTTTCTTTAAAGACCCCAGGAAGCACAAACACTGCGCTGCTTTTTCCACAATGGCTGTGGTGTTGGTTACCCAGGTGAGGACCTGGCAGATGTATGTCTCTAGGAATTTAAAGTCGCTGACCCTCCCCACAGCATCTCTATTGATGTAGACAGGGAAGTCTGTCTTCTTCCTGCAGAAATCTATCATCCCCTCTTTGGTTTTGGAGGATCTGAGAGCCAAGCTGTGTTTATCAGACAATCACTGCAGGCTGACTCACCATTGCTGTGTATCAGTCCCACACAGTACTGTCATCTTTGTGAATTTCTTTTCTTTTCTTTTTTTTATCCCCTGCATTGATACAATAACCTGGGTGATAATGCCAGTATTCATTCATTCATTTATTTATTCTTTCATTTATTACCTCCAATACTCTGAGAGGTTGTCTTTGGAGGGACATTGGGCGATACATTAAGTTTATGTTGTCTGCTTATTCATCAGTTTTTACTGTTTCACATATTGATTCAATAATTATAAGTAGCTCAATATTAATTACAGAGCTGTCTCACAGGTTTGTACGCTAGTTGGAGCCTTTATGTGTGAAGTTTGAATGCTATCCTCGTGCTTTGGTGAGTTTTCTCTTGCTACATCTATTTCCTCCCACAATCAGACTGACATGCAAAAGTGCATCCATGTTGAGCAAATAGCTGGTTCTAAATTGTCCCTAAGAGTGAGTGTGTGTGGTTGCAGCACATTCAGATAAGAAAAATAAGCAGAACTGGGCTATTTGACGGAGTAATGAGGGTAAGTAAAAATAGGCAATTTCAACAGCTTATTGTCCCAAATCAGAAACTTCAAAATCCTGTGAGGAGCAAAGCTGGGCTGAGGATTTCCACTATTTCAAAATAAATAAATAAATAAGTGATACAAATACTGTAACTGAAAGTTCTCTTTGTAGTTCAGTTTCAAACATGATTCTAATAATCTGGAAGACTGGAAGGCTTGCAAAACTTTTTTTTTTCTTTTAATGTGTTGTACGGAAGAGTATTAGGGCCACTGAAGAAAAGAAAAATAGAATTCTGAGATTAAAGTCAGAATTCTGACTTTTTTTCTCAGAATTCTATTTTTCTTTTCTTCATTAACCCTAATACTCTTCTGTTGTGTTGCAATTTTAAAATGCAGAAATTTATGTTTATTAAATGAAATGAAGTTGATGAGGGGGAAAAAAAATGTATCCGGTTCATATTGCTGTCAATTAAATAAAAGCCAAGACAAGTGCCTGCCCCCAGAACTGAGTTTTTCTTCCAAGTTGACCTTCCAATGAGACAAAGCAAAACACTTCATAGACTGAGGATCTCAAATTAAAGTATGATCCTTCTTCAAAGACAAATATACTTAAATTCTTTGGTTAATATTGATCACGTGGACATAAAGCGTATTTATCAAGTATTTCATTTGTTTCAGAAAAGATCATCAGTTTCTCAGTTAATTCAAGGAATACCTCTTTTTTGGTCTGTTTTCTGCCTGTCTCCACAAATGTCCGTGCCTTCTGCTACAGTTGTATTTCAGAGTTTCGAAAGTGCACAATATTTATGTTTATGCCAAAAGTAGTTTTCTGATGTGGTCTCACAGTAAAGTCCTGTCAAATCATGAAAACCTGAGCCATAAAAACAGCTTTGCATGAACTTTAAAAATGAAAGACTCTGTTGAATGACTTTTGATTTAATAATAAGAACCATTCCTATGACAGTAACATGTAGTAGAATAAGCTTCAGCCAGATAATGCTGCTGAAGTTTCTACAGAGAGAGATCTTAAGCAGGAACTGGGGCAGACATACCTGCTGCACTGTCAGCAGAAACTGAAAACTGCTGAAGCTCCTTCTACAGCAGCAGAACCTCAGTTTGCAGATGCCCCCTGAACGCACACCCCCGATTCCAACATACCTGCGGGACTTCCTGGACTTCCTCTACAGCTTGGGATCCAGCTGAAAACCCAAAACAACAGTCTGCTGTGTCAACAACCCAGCCAGCACCAACATCTGATCTGGCCATTGTAGTTTTAAAGCCACCGTCTGCTACAGAAAAACAACATCCCAACTTTTGTGAGCCAAGGCAGCAGAAGGAAATATCACATCTTGCTGAACATCAGCCTCCCCAAGGAAGTTTAGTCATCAGGTTATGTTTCATGAAGTCACAGCACTGCAACAGCAGAATCCCAGTTCATGAGCTGCAGAGGCTGAATGCACTTCATCAATAAAGATAATAAGAATGATAAATTATATATAACACATTCAGATTTTTCCTTGAAAACTGATAACTTTGAAGTTGAAATCAGCATAGAAATAACATTTAGAGCTCCTTAGCAAAGCAAAGGGATGAAACCAGGAAAGGTTGCTCAGTTACAAGAGACCATCGAAAGGAAAAACAAAAATGCTCTTAGAAATGAGGTGGAACAGTTGGAACAACAACTTAAGTCTCAGTAAGTGAAACACAGAAGGAGGCAGCTGTTCAGTAAGTAGAATTGTTAAAAAAAAAAAAAAAAAAAAAGTCACATTAAGAGGTTAGCCAGCTGGAAGCAGTTCTTACTGCTGAGAGGACCATTACACAGGAAGCTAAGACTCGTTCAGCCCTGCAAGTTGACAAAACGTGCAAAATAAAGGCTGCTTGGTTCAAAGGAAGAGCCACCCACCAGAATGAGCAAAACAAAACAATCTTTAAAATTAAAGCTGCTGTGATGGAGGCACACGACCCAGAAACTGTGTTGCAACAATGGTAAAATAAATACCTTCAACAGTTGTTGGTGGAGTTGCCATGCAACAGTGCTGGCCAGACAACCAGGGACTCAAAGACTTGCCCAAGGACACGGGGGGCAAGGGCTTGAACTACCCACCTTCAGATTCAGATTCTCAAGGAGAAGCAAGTGGAGAGAAAAGGATTTACAGAGGGCTTTGCGATTGAAGCTATAGCATTGCAACTATCAACTCGTTTGTTTTGTTTTGTTGTTGTTGTTGTTTTTTTTAAAAAGAAAAAGAAGAAAGAAAAAATCCATGAAACTAATGAGACTGGTCTGGACAAACATGTTGATACCCTCAACTCAATGCTCAGTGGCACAACCTTTTGAGGTAATCACGGCAAACAATTTCTGTAACTCTCAATGAGAGTTCTGCACCCGTCCACAGGTATTTTAGTCCACTTCTCTTGAGCAAACTGCTCCATCTGTCTCGGGTTTGAAGTGGACCTTCTCCAGACAGCGTGCTTCAACTCCATCCACGGATGTTTTAGATGATTAAATCAGGGCTCAGAGAAGGTCACAGACATTCTTGGGTGTTTTCAGCTGTGTTTAGGATCAGCTTTCTGACACTGGGCACATTTCACTCCAGAATGCCTTCATAGTCTTGAGATTTCATTGTCCCTACACAGATTCAAGACAGCCTGGACCAGATGCAGCAACGCAGCATTTTCCCATCAGCTTTTTGAATGAAACCAAAGTGCTGGTGAAACAGTGTGCTCTAAATATCCCTTAAAAGGGATAATTTCTACTGTGCTTGTGAATATTCATAAGATTATACATCTATGGACTGATAAGCAACATGTCAGTCTAGCATTAGGTCATTAAATATTAGAATTAACAAACAATGATTCCACACAATTTCTGAACTGCAAAACTCTGAAATCCAACTTTGAAACCTTGTCTGCTGTATTGTGGGAAATATATAAAGCTATTTTTTTATTATTTATTATTATTTACTATCTTTTCAGACCTCAAAGAATAAAGAAAAACTAAGCAGAGCTGGTAAAATTGGAAAAGCAAATGTATGATTTGGATGCTGAATATGCAAGGGTTCACTCTTCAGACAAATACAATGTGATATGTGCATTAAAATGCAAACTTAATCAGATATATTGTACAGCATCCATAAATCAATAGAGCAGCCATGTAAGAAAAAAAAATTGTTTGAATTTGGGGACAAAACACAAAAATTATTAGGAAGACACTTAAAGAAGTTACAGAGTAAAAGAATGATCCATAAAATCAGAGGCTGCATGTGGGAAACTTTATTTCATATAAAGACATCAACAGCAGTTTTAGGCAGTTTTATGAATCTCTTTATTCTTCTCATTTCACTGCTGGGCCTCAGGACATGCAGGAATTTCTTGACAAATGTGACCTGCCCGTGCTGGACCAGGTGGATCATAAGACCCTTAACGCTAAGATTACAAGTGAAGAAATAAATCTATTGGCTTATTAAAAAATGGTGAGAGTCCAGGCCCAGATGGGTCAGGGAATGAGTTTTATAATCAATTTAAGGTCAAATCGTTCCCTATTTATTTAAATGGTATAGTCAAGGAAGAGTCTTTATCACCAACATTAAACAAAGCAGGTATTATTGTGCTTCCAAGAAAAGGTACAGACTTGGAGGAAGTGGCCTCTTATAGACCTATTTCTTTATTAAACTCAGACGAAGACAATCCTGGCTAAAATAGTAACGACGATAGTAAACAACTCAATACTGTGATGCGTAAACTCGTACATTCAGATCAGACTGGCTTCATACCAGACATAAGCTCTTTTAATAATCTTAGGCATTTATTCAATGTTGTCTACTCCTCTAAGATACAACAGGATTTAATAATACTTAGTTTAGATGCTGAAAAGGCATCCGACCAAGTCAAATGGCCATAGATCTTTGGTGTGTTGCGGCAGGGAAACAAGCGAGACATGCAGGCCCTCGAGACCTGGAGTTGCCTGTCCCTATTGTATACCAGTTTCATCTAAGCCCTCTTTCTGTCCTGCGTTGATGGGGCTTTCAATGTTTGGAGAGAATTGGGAATCTGTAAATTGAAAGACTTGTATTCAAGTGATATCCTCATGTTGTTTCAACATTTACACAACAAATTTGGATCGCCAAACAATAATTTTTCTTTGATAACTCCAACTACGCAATTATGTTCTCTCACATTTGCCAAGCCAGATACATTAGATAAATGCTTAAGTGATTGTTCCGGGCTGGAACAAAGAATTTCACTATTCAGTTCACTTCAGGAGATGAGTACCCCGTCTACTGTTTCAATAAAAGAAGAGTGGGGAAAGGAACTTGTAACGCCTTTGTCTGAAGACATGTGGCAGCAGACCTTACACAATATAAACACAACTTCTGTAAATGTCTGTCATTGTCTGATTCAATATAAAATTGTACACAGGCTACACTACTCAAGAGAGAAAATTCATAAAATTTACCCAGCTTGCTCAGCCCTGTGAAAAATACATGGTACAGTTTGGCACTCGGCTACATAGTTTTGTACTGTGTCAAAGCTTCAGGGTTTTTTGGTGTGACATTTTTACATGTCTGTCTAATGTTTTAAAAGTTAAGACTGACCTGAGTCCAACAGTGATTATGTTTGGGACTTCTAAAGAAACAAAGGGCAAGGACTCGCCTGTATTAAAGATGTGGCTCACAGAGCTTAGAAATACGCTTCACCTTGAAAAAATAAGATACGCCACTACTGGAAATATGAAAGACTTTGAACCACATTTGGCATCCTCTACTCTCTTATCTTGAGGATGTTTAATTTAGCAGTCAGGGGTTAGGGAAGGGGGGATTTGGGGATTTGGGATTTTTGTGTAGTTGTTTCTTTTGTTGCTTCCCCCAGGGGGCGCTGTAAAAAAAAGAAAAACGAGGCATAAATCTGATCTGGCCTCTACTCTTGTTTTTCTCTTTTTTTCCAATAAAAAAAAGAGCAAAACAAGAATCAACAGAGGAAAGTTTATCTGTACTTATAAACGTATTTAGGGTGTTATTTTTAAATCACTTCTTACATCTCCAACAACATTATTCCTCTGTCCTACAGCATCCATTACAATGACATGGAATGCAATTACTGCTTTTGAATTAATTATTTAATTGTGCACATGCCTGCACGCAACATATGGCTTGAAACCTGGCTTACTCTGTTAGAAACTGGTCATTTTTGAGTTTGAGAAAGCACGGTTTCAGTTCTTTACCATCATCCAGACCCATCAGGATTTTCTGAATGAAGGTAAGCGTGAACAAGTTTCCTTGGGTCGTCCAAATACAATGCGTGCATCAACTTTAACAACAATGCAAAGGATTCTGCCCACCTGCAGATGTCTCTTATCACAAGTTTGTCTTCCACCACAACAGTAACATCTGCAGGATTGAAATCAGCTGGACTTAAAGCTCTCTTGTGATAAACACAACAGGAGTGTTGGTGATGTCTGGCGCATCTGTCCTGTTCACTTAAAAAAAAAAAATGCACACAAGGAGAGAGTCCAACTGTAGTGGATTTACAGATCAGTATGTCACAGGTCATTACTCAGTATGCAACTACAGCATGTAGTATAGATAAAATACAAGAAATAATAAGACAACAAATAGTATAAATATAATACAAGTGGTTTCTCAATAATTAGAAATACCTAGGTAGGTATGCATGTGTAGATGTGTATGGTCCATAAGTTAAGCTTTATTATCCTGAAGGAAATTTGTTTTGGGCCAAAAAGTGCCAAACACAACTGCAGTTACATACAGATACGCTGAACTTTCAACATTGAAAGGAGTGTAAAAATCAGCCAATCCATCGCAGAGATTGAAGCTTGCGTAAATGACATGTGTAAAGTTTATGCAGCTGCCAGGGTGCAGTGTGCACAGTATCCTGTTGGGTTGTGTGTGTCTGGTGCAGATAGATTTTTTTTTTCTTACACTGGATTATCTAATTTAAACAAATATGGACAAGAAATATTTCATCATTAAAAGAAGCACTGAAAATGCTGGAGGAAGATGCTGGGAGTTCTGTTACTGACAATGACCCTTCCTCAAGATGATGAAGATCTTCTGCATGGAAGCAACACCATGTTTGATCAACAGAAATGTACGGAATGGTATGTAGGCTATGTATGTATGTATGCATGTAGCGTATGTATGTATTTATGTATGTATGTATGTATGTATGTATGTATGTATGCATGTAGCGTATGTATATATGTATGTATGCATGCATGTAGTGTATGTATGTATGTATGTATGTATGCATGTAGCGTATGTATGTATGTATGTATGTATGTATGCATGCATATAGTGTATGTATGTATGTA